>CABFOQ010000007.1:49354-62500 GCA_900660455.1 Gephyroberyx darwinii | reverse complement strand
TAGTTTGTTGATAGCCTAGCGTTAGCTTTTTACTTCTGGAGATTGTGTTTACGCTTCAAAATCAAAATCAAAATCATAAAAGTGGTGTTCATTTGTGAAGATTATCTTGCTGAACAAAACGTGTAAGTATCATAAACTTTTGTTTACCACAGATCTTATTTTCTGCAATAATCCAAAATCCAATGTAAAAATCCCATTGGCTTTTTGTCGAGGGAACCAGGGCAATGCTAACTTCTGGGTTGGCCTACAAAAATACGTCATCCCTGCACCGCTCTATATGAGCTGCAGCTGTTCTTCAGTTAAAGGTGCAAGTAAGGTTTTTACTGCCCCATAGAACAAAATGGCCAGAGTATATCTATGGGGGGTTGATAGGGTTGTTGATCAATACCAGTGACTCAACGATTACTTGGCTGCTGACATTGCTGGCTTTCAAAATACTTTCCAGCCCTTAGACCCAGCCCCACCCCAAGGATGGAGGATGGTGCTACAAGCAAGTGACCAATATTGCAACACGTTTTAGCTTCTGTGTAAATTACAGGCTGTTGGCAGCTTCAATCCAATAATATTGGATTTGGTATCGGCCCAAAAAAAAACAAAAAACATATCGGTTGAACCCTAATCTACATGTCTGATGAAAACTTTGATTCTGAGGATGCCTGTACCCATATAAAAGTGCTTCTCCCACCAGTCCCCTCTCAAACACACGTCCTTACCTATAGCAATGGTCTTCATGTCGATCAGGTAGGCGAGCTTCTGGTTGTCTTCAACTCCTCTCTGCTTCCTCTCATTCAAACGGACACTACAGACACACACACACACACACACACACACACACTTGAGTAAACCACTGAAAACCTTATGTATCAATTTAACAAATTTTTATTCAACATTGATCAAACATAAGCCAATTCAACAAGCAGTCAACATAATTGGCCTGTATTCATCATACTTCAGATCACCATGACCATATTGTTGTAGTCCAAGTATGCCAATACCTGCTAACCACAACAGCAGTCAGCTATAGCCAGAGACAGAGGGACCTCCACTCTTGACACTTTTGAGAGGGCTGAATTCATTAGTGTGCATCTGTACTGATTGGCAGGCTGAATAAATTAGGTCTGATTTCTAATAAAAAGATTGCCTTTTTGCTGACAGTGGGATGTTAAACTTGCTCAGGCTGCATAGCTCAATACATCCATCTAGAGAACAATGCTGGAAATAGGGGTGGGCGGTATAAACGGTATAAACGGTACACCGGTAGAAATATGCGCCACTATATGGATTTGGCTATACCGTTTATACCGGTAGACAATGGATTTTGACTAATACATAGAGCGCGCGAGCGTCATTCCTTAGCATTGCCTGATGGACAGCATTCCTAGACCAATAAAAACACATAGGTGGGTGTAACGTTAGTCTTCCCCTTTACGTGCCAACAAACGCACATGTTTTACGTATGCCTGTAAATGATGAGTGAACAAATAGCTCGAGCACTGCTAGCGAGGCTGTAGTGAAGTGGAAGCTTCTAATAAAAACCAAAACGGGTGTCATTCAAACTGAATATTTACTTGCCAATATGCTGCAGTTTTACAGAGAACAAAGTAAACAAAACAGACCTTTGCACCCGACGTCTCGTATTCATAACATCACTAAAACTAGCAACAAAAAATGTTGAACAGTAATACAGTAATACTGAATCATTACTATTAGCAGGTTAAAACATATTTCGCACATATTTACTGTAAATAATGTAAATAGTGTTTCTATAAACTAATTCAAACTAAGCAACATAAACCACATTATTTAGTTTAAACCAAAACAATTTACAACAGAGGCAGATGAAGAACTCGTTCGAAAGAAGGGGGAGGCTTGAGGGAGGCGCTGGAGTTGTGGGGATTAAAAGAAGAACGACAAGTTTGTATGACCACAGTGTGTGTTTTATTTTGAAAATTTACCGGATGCTCTATGCCGTTCCTGTGTCTTACTTCCTGCCCGGCTTGACACATTTGCTTGCGGAAAAAATAGACCAGATGCTGAAACTATTATGGGCGCCAAAAGGAAACTCCGTCATGAACCCGGTGTTACACTCTCTGCTAGCACCGCATGTGTTGTTTGCCTGTGTAGCGTAAATGAGCTATCATCACGTGATAAATTAGGTGATATCGGATTGGTGCATAGATTTGCATACTCGCCGATACCCGATCCAGCATTTTAGGCTGTATCAGAGGTATTTCCGATACTGGTATCGATATCAGGACAACTGTAATATCAGTGTAGCAGACTTGCTACCCCCAGAGTAGACATAGAAACAGGCAGGAGTAGAGAGATCGCTACTATGCTGACGACACACAGTTATACCCTTAAGACATAACTAGAGATGCACCGATCGATTTCAGCTTGATCGGCCATGACTGGTGACTGTCGAATCAGTCTCAGATATAGCAAATTCAGTGCCTGTCAAATTTACACGTATGCGCCGCACGATGGTTCACGTTGCACACACAGCTTCACAGACAGTAACCGACAACATTTCTCAGTTTCCTTCCTTCAGTGTCAACTTTGACAATATGACAACAAAACATACCTGTTGTCTTACCTAATGCCGCAGAAAACACTCCGTACTTCACACAGACCCATAAATAAGATCAGACATCAACACTCGTCAAACTTATGAGGAGAAAACTTGTTGTAAACCAGTCAGTTCTCCTGACGGACTCTTAGATCCCAGGAAATTTTATCAAATTCTAATTCCCTTCTAATTCTATTGTATGGAAAGTACATTGTTTTTACAAAAGTGCTATACAAATAAAGTTTTATTATTATTATTATTATTATTATTATGCACTGCAGTGTATGCACTGTACAAGGTCTGACTGTCTCAATCAGCTCTAAGAAATGGGGACTGAACCATGGCATGCTCAATGTTGGCTGCCATTGGCGAGGCTCCCCTGCACAGCCATGAAGTTCTTGAGCACAGCTGAGCACTAGGAGGAGCCCATCTACTGCCATGGAGCGACAATGGAGAAAAGGTACAGAGAAGAGCTCGGATGCTAGGAGCTCCCCTATAACTGGTACCGGTTGGGGTGCCATAGGTCAGCTGGAGAAGTGGGATTAGCAGTGATGATTTAAGACATGGTCTGGAAGTATGTAGCTTGAAACACAAAATAAAACTGGTAGGAAAAGGCACTTAAACAGAATGCAGTAAAACTGATATAGCAAGCCAGCATTGAAAGCAGACATGGGAGATTGGCACCATGGGAGAACAACACAGAGCAGCACTTCCACGCAGCAGCTCCAAAGGAGCCCGGTGCAATATTGAGGCCAAATGCAGATGCACACACTCCCAGATTTAGCGGACAGACAGAAAGACAGACATATAGTGGGGTCCAAAAGTCTTGAGTCCACTACCAAGAACTCTTGTTTCATCATTTATCAAAAATATAATTTACAATTAAATACAATTAAATAAAAAATTTTTGTCAAATTTTATTTCTCTAACAAGATTTCATAATCTTACAATTAATTAAATTCATAATTAGAATCTTTTTTCAACCGAAAGTTAAAGCACTAGCAGTAGAGACAATAATGTAATATTTAAATTAAATATATGGTATGACAATAATTTGAGAAAACCTTACCAAATGTTGTGTGAACCATGCACCGATAGTATATATATATTTTTAACTTTGTTAAGTGGATCGGCCGATACCAAGTACTTCTCAATTTACAGTCATTCATAGGCTGCCGACTATTGGTCTGTTATGAAACGATTACAAGAACAAATGCGTCCATTGCATTTATTTATTTGTGTGATAAAATTGTATAACAATACTCAAATGAAAAGTAATAAAATAGAAAATGCGAGCCACTCTTGCCTGTGTATGGATTGTTCTAGCGTTTGCTGCTTTTCTTGGCTAGTGCTTGCCTGGCTAACTAGCTGCTGCTGTTTGGCTGTGGTGAACAAGGGTATAGGTTTGGTTTGAAAGTTGGTAGGGACACATTGGATTTGACGGACAAACCAGACATTTATAATTCTTAAATCTTAACATTTTCACTTTAGAGTCACAGGCAACAACAGTACAAGCATGTGTCACAGCACCTTGATTACATTCTAAATGTTGATGTCAATGTTAATTAAACGACATGTTATTATTTTGGAATAAAATCCAAATCCAATACTACTATTTACCTAAATGATATGTCTTATTTCCTTTATCTCTCTCTGCTTCATCATATGAAATATGATGTCAACTTGTTCTTGATTTTTGCTCTATATTAGTCTTTGGGTTCAATACTTTTAGATCATAAAAACCACCACAAGTTTTTTTATTTTCTTTTTTGTATAGTCATACAGTGACTCATCCCAGTCCGGCTGATTCCTAAGGAAGAGACGAGCTAAAGAGATTGCACTTAATGGGCTTCATTTCAAATGTAACTGAACATACCAAATGGTGTGCCCCCATGGTTCCTGGCTCAAAGCTATGAAGATAAATCTGTGCATGTGTTTATCTTAAAAGATTGACCTACTTCTAAAACTAGCAGACACAACTGTTTTCTGAAGTTTAGATGCTAAATGTGGATTTTGGCAGAGTCCACTGACAAACAAAAATTCTCTGCAAAAGTCGTCCAACATTTGCTGCAAAGTAAGACTTCAAGCATGTCATATCAAGTCCACATTACCCCCAGGCCAATGGCATCTCCAAGCATGCTGTCAGAAGAGTCAATTCAGTCTTCAGGCAGGATGACTCTTACCTGGCTCCTCTGAGCTATCACTCACCCCCTACAGAGCCTAATGCATGAGTCCAATGAAATTGTGGATGGGTAAATATATCCCGACAATCAGGCAATTATTAAAGACAACCTGAGATGTGCATGGACAAACATTGGCAAACTTAATAATAATGCTAAAGCAAAAAAGTCCTCTATCAGCTTGAACTTGAAAATGACTGGAAAATTACAGCCATTGTATAGAACTGAAAGAACACTCATGCTAAGTGCACAAACCCATCAAGGAGAAACTGTAGCCACATAAAGCTAGCAAACAGGGCGTGCCATTCCTAGTAAACAATCCAACTGTCTGACCAGACTGCATGGTCTTCCTGGTGGTTTTCTACCCAGTCACCCTCGCTGTTATAGGGCTCGCCGACTTTCACACGGGAAAACTTCAATGGAGCAGGACAGGACCCTTTGGAAAAAGTAAAAAACCCATATGATGAAAGACTCCCAAAGGGTCCTGTATCAGGGCTAGCTTCTCTCAAGAATTGTGAATGTCATTGAACTAACTTTGATGTGGTTTGTTTTATTTTATTTCTGATCAGAAAGGAAGCACTACAGTTATGTCTGTATTTCAGTCTCTATTGACTGATTTTTTTATTTATTTCTGTATTAATCAAGGGCGGGGGTCAGGAACCTTTTCACCTCCAAGAGCCTTAGTTTTCCTTTTTTTCAGATGCAAGATACAAGAACCACAACAACGTTAACGTTAATATTTACACTTGTATCAACTAATGTACTGAAAGACACACAGGAAATATAAATTTTGACATCATTGTCCTGAAGGCCACCATACAACATAATCACAGTGCATGTCATAGTATATATTTACCTGTAAATGTAGAAATTTCCCAACTCTGTCGTGAATGTGCACATGTGCACGAGGCTCTCTGATTGCATTTCTGTAACACACTGATATCGATATTGATATTGTTGTTGTAAAGCCTTATTGGCCTCATGGAGTTATGTTACTATTACTATTATTGGACCAAAATATTAAATCAATCAGCCATCAATGTATAGGTGAATGGCCAATGGCGTTGATGGGGGTCAACCGGGAAGGGATGCCTTTGCCAACTTTCTGCTGTTGTAGTGGTAAGCCTGATTTATGCTTTGCGTCTGTGAGTCTGTGTACATGCGTAGTGTGCATTTACTAAAACTAACAGTACAGAAAACGAAGAAGAACCCAGATACGGCAACCCGTTTTCTTCTCTGGTAAAAGTGTAAACAAAGAGATGTGCGTGTTACATTGTCGTGGATCAATTTATTTTTTCTTTATTTGCGAACCTCATCTGAGAGTCGCTCCTCAAACTGCTATTTTGCTATTCTCTGTTTGATTTAATTAGTTTGTTTTAGTTCCGATTTCTTGGGCAAACCCCCAATGCTACCGGCTATACTCCCCTGCTCAACCAATCAGCGTTTGTTTGCACACGACCGCAACTACGGTGTGATGCGTTGTTGAGATTTGGGAGGTGTGTGCGTTGACCCGTCTGCGAGTATCTGCAGGCTACACTTATAAAACCCTTCTCTGTGTAGCTACGTGAAGAAGTTGACGTGTATCTATGCAGAAGTATAACTCTGCTTTTACATGACAGAATCTCCCAGTCTCTCAGATCTCAGTTTACTACAGAAGCCAAGAAGTATTCCGGCCACGTGGTATTCCGTTCCCACAACAGAACATAGGGATAGGACTGAGAGAGTTTTCCACTCACATTACCAGCCCGCTGATGAAGACACAATCTGTCCTGAGGGCCAGCCTGGACCCAGTGAAGGTGGTGGCTTAGAGGAGAATGTTGGTCAAACTGCTGGCCATCATGGACAATGTCTCTTGTCCACTTCAAGACACTCTGGCCAGGCAGAGTTCAGCATCAGACTCATCCTGCCTCGGTGTACCACAGAGCGACATCGGAGGTCCTTCTTGTCAACTGCCATCAGACTATACAAGTCATCCCTGGACTAACCATCGCCTTCCACCCCATATCCACACACACACACACACACACACAACACACGCACGCACGCACGCACACACACACGCACACCCCCCCAAGAACTACTACTGCACATTTCACTTTTTGCACATTTTCACGTTTTGCACATTTTCACGCTTTGCACCCTGGACTCTTTTCTTTTTTCTTTTTGCACATTATTATTATTGCAATTGTTTCTTATCTGGTCTGGTATTACCTGGTCTCACTCATGCCCATATTTGGAGGAGTTTATGACACACTAGTGGAAGATGATGGGAGCCCAAATTATGGGAGACCTCCACACTCTGCTGTTAAGTGTCTTAATTAAATGTACAGTTCGTGTCTACATTATTGCACTCTCATTTCACTCTCAACATTCCCTTTTTTCCTTTTCCATCTCTTGCAGTAAGGGGGGCTGGCCTGTGATGTCAGGCCAGGGCTGTTTCCCTGGTAATGAGCTGTCAAGGATATAAAGAAGGCTGCTCTTTTTTTTCCTTGCATATCTCTTCTTCCCAAATAAGGACTGTACGAGAGAGCTAGTCTGGCAGCAGCATCTGTGGAGAGCGTGCCCTGGGGACTCTAGTGTCACAGATGCAGTGTAAGAATCATGTGAATGGAGAGGCTCTCCCTGACTGCAGGCTGTGGGACTGGCATGATTAGGCCTTTAGATGTTGTCTGTTGCATGAGAATTGGGTTCTGAGGTGCTCAGAAGCACTGGACTGAAGGATTGATTAAATTTGCCAGCCACTAATGAGAAAAATGAATACTCCAGTCTCTGCTCTTTTGGGTTTGCTGATATGTTTCCCTCTGATTGTGTAAGTACTAATAGTCTTTTTCATCATGCATTTCAGCTTGCCACAAAGCAGCACACTCTTTCACCAGTAATATGTTCAGCTATTAAGGCTCCCCAGCTGAGATCTCCCAGGCTTTTTGCCTCTAGTCAAAGACATTTTCTAAAAGCATTTGAAATATATTATTAGATGAAATCAACTTTGGATTTCTTCAATCACCTCTCTCTCTCTCTCTCTCTCTCTCTCTCTCTCACACTCACACTCACACACACACACACACACACACACACACACTGCATTTAGGATAATGTTGACCCCAGTTGCTAATTTAGTGCAGTACCCTAATGCTACCATGTAAGTAATCTATGACTTGTGACTGCACCTGCAATCATATGTCAGCATTTTATCATAGTATTTCTAAGCTATATGTAACTGATGTGAAACTGTAACTGAGATCATGGTTCAGATCAGAACTAATAACTGAGATTACTTGCTACCTGTCTTTGTGGAATGGACTTGGAAATGGTGGTAAAACTCATTCCTCTGGTAGAAACAATGCTTCATCCATATCACATTATATGGTGAATTTTACGCTTCCTGTTACTAGTTCACAAATGAGCTTGGGCTTAAAAGGAATATGGCAAGAGTCCAACTAGACCAGTGAGTTTGTGATTCTAACTTTCCTCCTACACAAAAGTTGTCATCGGCCCTTCCTCCAAGAGACCATGACTCTACCTCCCCCCTCTCTTTTTTCCAGCCTTGACTCATTGTTTTCTCAGCTTTCAGTTGAATGCTTTTCGTCATCAGTTAGTTTATCACCACAGTCCAATGGCAACACCTTAAATACAAAGAAAGCCAACACACATTTAAGCTTTCAATTGCAAGGGAGAAAATCAATCAAAAACCTTTTTGATGTTTGAATAATTATGCAGCTATCTTGATTCCGTCTCCTAGATTGATTGACAGGCTCTAATAATGGCATTCATGTAGAATGAGTGTAATACAATAAAAATTTCCTTTCATTCTAAAAACAGAGACTGATTTTAAAAAAAACACACTAACTAAATAGAACACTGTGTACAGGAATATTGTGGATGTGGGGACTCAAGGAAGAAAAAACCCTGCATTTTAGGGATGGGGCAAGATTGATTGTATTCATATTGTTGCTGTCAGGTAAAAACCTTGTATCTCCACAATGTCGAATTTTTAGGAGCTAAGAAAAGCAGTCTTGTTTTTACATTGACCACCATGCATTTTTGAGTTTATCCAAAGGTGTTTGAAAGGGTTTAATAAGCCAAAGACTGTTTTCTCAACCCATAGAAGACTCGGCGAAAAAACCTGTAACACCAAAATTGTTTTCAAATAACAATGATATTATAAAAGGAGTGAGAAGTCAAATGTTATGCAATTTAATCTACTTCTGTCAGGAAGTGTGTTTTATGCTTTCTTTGTCTAAACAGAAAATATGCAAGTTTTTTAGTTAGTGTCCAGAGTCAGCCAATCACCTTGTAATGGGTGTGATTGGCAAGGGCGTTTGAGAGTGAACACAGAAAAGTGCAGACATTTTCTTTTGGCTGCAAAGTCAAGAAAAGTTTAGTTTAAAACTTGCTTATGGACATTTATCCTTTCAGAAGGGTAAGAGATCCGTCTGAGAGGTTTTGTAAGTGTAATCAGTTATTTGGCATGCTATCCGTCAGCACAGTGAGAGGAGTTAGTTTGACCAAGTGTAAGCTAGTCGGCTGTCACACAATTGGCACATGAGCTGATTTTTAACCTTAGCCTCAAGATTTGGTCATCAAAAAGGAAAAAAAGATGTAAGATCAAGAAACTTAGGCAAAGAATACACAGGTAGAGCAATATTTCATAATACATACAATGCAAGCCAGACATGCGTAGTAAAACCTTGCATGGATACATTCCTTTGACAGCAGTCACATAAACTGAATAGTGCTATGAATACTGGAAAATGAAATAACTCCAAAAGTTATGGTATTGTTTTCTTGTATTATGAGGATTTATTGCTCACATAAATGAGATTCAGACTGCGACATAGCGTTTATTTAGATTGCAAATTTCATTGCAATTCTATTCTACATTCATTCTCCCATTGGAAGGCAATGGCTTTATACCGGAAATGGCTTCATACCGCCAATGGCTTTATACCACATAGAGGCTTTGCTGCACGCTGTTGATGATGATCAGCATGATCAGACAGCAGTGTGTCTCCTATTATGTTCTATTACCTTCTGGATATATATCATGTCTGGTTCCCCTTTAAACCAGAACATGCTATGTTTTCATTCATGTTGTCATTCATGTACTGCACAAAATAGAGAATTTTTTTTTTTTCTTCTTACAATGTTGGAACAAGTAGGCAGAAGTAAGTAGAATTAATAAGGGATCATACTTTTTAATTTGTATACATATGACCAGTCTATTTTAAGGAAAGAGCAGATGTTCCTCTTTTTTTTTTTTTACTCTGTACTTTTCGATCCTTTCTTAGGTGTTTCCTGTGTTTTGAAATTACTCTGCTGTTGAAAGTATTCAGGACTAAATTTCACCCTTGAGAGTCGTAAGAAAAAAGCAAACTACTAAACCAAAACTAAAAATGAGATAACACTTGATATCAAATATTACACAGACAGAAAACACAAAGATATGAAAATGTACAAGCATTCTTCACAGAAATGTGGTAGTCCTCACATTGTGATCATCAGTACTGACAGAAAATATAGAAATGTTTCTGCTGCTCATCTTACAATGTCAGGCTGTGGTGGAAATCAAATTAATTTTCCACCCAAGATTGCCATATCACTAGCAAGACAGGAATGATGTATTGCACTTGATATTCATTTTCCCTCATCCTTAGGCAATCCTTGCTCTTTTTTATTAGTCTAAGAGGTCTTGTTAGAGCGGAGACATCACCCATGTCAGATTCAGAATAACCACTTGTGTTACACAATGCCTATTTGAATGACTACAAGGAACCAATCTGCAATTCCTGTTTGATGAACCCCACTTTTACAGTTTAAACTATTATTATTATTATTATTATTATTATTATCATCATCATCATCATTATAAGGGTTACGGCTAGCAGCTCTTCTGGCAGCCCCTCCCTCTATTTCTACGTCTTCTTACTAAAACAATTTTCTCATGCAAGTTGATTATTTTTGGCAAAGTGCAGGTTTGAGCAGCTTATTTAAAGTTGCAAGATAAGTGCACTATTTGTGATCATAAAACTGGAAATAACACTTTACATTACATTTCCCTTATTAATGCTTAATTAACTAGTGGTTAAGCATTAACTAACCATGTGTTAACATGTTAGCTAGTTACTAGCTAGTTAGTTAAATATGCATCGTGGTCACTTAATTCAAATTCTCTTTTAAATCACTTTATGTGTTAAACTGAAAAACTTATTTCATCATATAGTATTGGTCTTTTTCAATGTGTTTACTTTTCTGACTATGACACACTTTGCAACTTTACTTTTGAAATATTATTGATTAAAATCAGTAATATTATAGTCTTTATCACTGATATAGTAAGACATAAACTAAGTTTGCTTTCTGTAATATCGCAGCGCTGCAGTACAACAAATTTGGGTAATGTTTTTGGCTTCACCTGCTGCAAAGTTATCATACCATGTATAGTATGGGAATGTCCACTTTACAAGTAGGCCAACCTTTACAGTGATCAGTGATGAATGCCACAGTTTGATGAAGTTAATTTCTGTAACTTTGCCCATGCAGAACCACCATTTTGACCAGGCTTTGTGTTAGGCTACATCAACAGATTTATTTTCACAGGCAGTATGGCACAAAATCACCAGTAATAACTCTGTATTCCACAACATAATCTCAGTCTGCTCACTTCCTTAAAAAAATTGGCACAAATCAGTGGGTGATTATCAAATCTAAGAACACCAAGTCGATACTTGTGTCATTGTGGAAAATGTTTTTCCCAAGCTGTCTTGGAGACAATGAATTTCCCAGGGACGCAAGCACACTGAATAGAGCACATCTTCACAGTCTGAAATGTGCTGTGTGCTGGAGGTTGTGCCATCAATTAAGACACGTAGATGTTCATTCTCCCAGCTGCTTCAACCCACTCTGTACTATAGACTGTAGTGATGTGCCTCTCTCAAAATTAATCTTACCATACTTCTCATTGGCCAAGTCACCATTGAAAACATCCTTGGTTGGCAAGTAAGCTTCCGGGAACTTTGTCCAACCTCATGCTCTTTTGTTTTGGAATCATACTTTAGCCATTAGATGTTACGTCAAATGTGGCATGAAGGACACAATAACACACAAAAATGCATATTGAGGAAGGCATAGTGTGCTCATTAGCTCGTTAACATTTCTCCCTGTTAATTTGAACACTGACATTCAGAAAAAATGGATTATCACCATTGTGGATAGCATGCACACAGAGCAGTGCCTGCTGCCATATGTGGTAGATCCCATGTTGAAACCAAATGTAAACAAAATATGTTGCCTATCTGTGGGGAACAAACTGCTTTCCCAGAACTGTTTCTGATTTGTATACTGCACTAAGCAATGTACATAATCATTCATCGCCACCATGGTCACACATATATAAGGCTAGGCTTGCTGACAATACATTGATTGGATTTATTAGGAAATGCTACATTTTAGGTCACCTAATAGCACCGGGTGAGAGACAGAAAGACAAGGAAAGAGAAAGGCATCACATGGGCATAAAGTCGGGATTGCACTCCACCTGCAACTTGGTGAACACACTTACATCATGTGTAGCAAGGAGGGCAGGCCAGTTGGATAAATCCACTCCATGTTAAAAATATCCAGAGATAGGCAAGTATCACATTTTTCACACTTTCAGAAGATTTGGGCATCTAATGGGTTGCCTATATACTTTTAAGCAGACATTGTCAGGCCAGAATAAACAGATGGTCTCCTCTGGGATATGGCCTCAAGAGAGGCAGTTCCAGACATATCATATCCCCCACCAGTGAAAGCACACATTCTGAGCTGTGCAAATATACAAAATGTATGCCCCCAATATGATACTCCCATGGGGGGGATGTGTAAAGCCGTGTTCATACTAGTGTTAGGTTTGATTGACAAGCACACATTTCAATCAATAAGACACAATTCCTCCTTTTATGATGGGATGGAATGTGTACCAGAGCTTTCAGATTTGTAAGAGATCATGTAACTCAGAGGAAGACAAAAGGAGACGTTGACGTTTGACGTTGGTGCTGATTACATGAAAGGAAACTAAGGAGCATTTCAAGACTGAAGAAAAAGAACCTTGTTCTCAGCTTGACCACCATGCATTTTTTAGTTTATTCAATTGGGATTTGAAATAGTTTCATAAGGCCCTGGTGGAATTTTCTCAACCCACAAAGGAGCATGGAATCCTTCAAAGTTAAAACATGAAAATCACCAATATTGGAGTTACACATGACAACAGCGATATGTGTTTTTTCCATGGCTTTATGAAGGCCAAGGAGACCAAATATCTGCTACTGAAGAATGCCCTGTCTGTATTTATGTTTGCTGGAGATAATTTTTATTTATTTTTAATTAAACTGACTGCATTAAAAATGCAGGGGGGGAGGA
>CABFOQ010000007.1:0-49301 GCA_900660455.1 Gephyroberyx darwinii | reverse complement strand
GCCTTACTTTCTAGCACTACCCTCAAGGGCTCCCAAGAATTTCTTTCAGTGGTAATTATTATTTTGTAGTTTTTGTCACAAAAGCAATCACTAAGATAAAACCATTAACTGGTCTTATTTGAGCCACCCAGTCTCTGTTTGCTTGAGACACTGAGTCCATGCGTAACATTAGGGCTATTTGGTTGTGAAGGAGGGGAATTATCTCTGCTAGCCATGGCACACTGAATCACCTCATGGCTATTAGGATAGAGAGACAAACCCTGCTCCCTTATGGCAGCGTCGCCAGAGCACCCCATGTCCATTTAATTTTCCACTTTGTCGCTCTTGCTGTCATCATTCCCATTTCCTTCACCCTGTCCCACTCCCATGATAAGGTCCTGTTAGGGCTCCTGGGTCTGACTCAGCCCAGTCACTTCAGTTCATGGCTGATTGGGACTGAAAGGAGTCTAAATCCTCTGGGTTGTCCTCGTTGGAGGAGTCCTTGAGGTGAGAATCATGGCCGGCTGAAGCCTAGGCCACCAACTTCAGCCTCCCGCACCTTAATTTTTAGGTAGCATGTGGCACAGGTCGCAACCTTGGGTAAGTTCATGGTCCCCTTGCACATGTTCAATGCATTCTATATGGAAAGGAGCTGCAATTCTTTACGTTTACTGCAAAACATTTCCATACAAATACTTTTTGCTCAACTACATTCATCCAACATCAACATTTACTGCAGTACTTAATGTAAAGAAAAACTATCCATACCAAATGGGATCAGTTCATTAAAATGATTTTGAGCCAGCTATCTTAACTTAAGTATTTGTGTGTTTCTTCCTTTACTAGAAGTGGAAGTGATAGCTTCAGATTGAGGAATGCCATCGGTTCTGACCAAAGGAGGCTAACTTGCTTTATTGACCAGCTTGACTTAATAGCTTAATTGAGTCTCTTCGAGTAGCTGGGAATCATATGCTATAATATAGGAAGAATAATTCCTTTGCATAAGTGTGTGGATGGCATGAAGCAAACAAAGGAGCCCAAATCCTAGGGTTGGCTAAAGAAACTCTTAGCACAGGTAATTTTTGCATCGACCAGTTTGGAACAAGGAAGGCCTATATAATAACGCTGATCCCATGGACAGCAGCAGAATTCATTGATGACCCAATAAAAGTAGATACTGCTGAAGAGCAGAGAATCTTATTCAGTCATGAGCAAGGCAAATTCTACTATGGTCCAGGTATAGTGCTCAATCCCTTTTTGGGTTTAGAAATGGTCCAAGTTGTGGTGGCACCAAGGGGTTAATAAACATGTTGATGCAATTCAAAGTGTTCAGTTTTATTATCTGCTTGAAGTGAGAGTTGGAATTATTGTATTACACTTGTATACTCTCAGAAAATGTCAGTGTCTAAGAACAAGAACTCATGTTAATTGTACATTTTTCTTTTTTTTTTTCTTTTTTTTTAGAGCACCCATATTCTAGATACTATTCCATCACTGAATATTGTGCTATATTTGATGAACTATGTTATAAACAATGGAGTGACAGCTTTAACTCTGTGCATCTTGAAGTAAAGCTTTCTATTCTGCTTGTTTTAATTAGCCCAGAAGTCACTGGGGCCAGATGCATAAAATGTTGTGTATAGTTACAGTAGAAACCTGTACACACACAAAATAGGAAAAAAGAGGAAATGTGTACACTTTTCATCATATTGTAAAGCTTCACCTAGACTACATCCTAATGCAATGTAGTGAAAGAAAAAAGCTCTAAATAAAATGTCACCCAAGTTGACATTATCCTGTTTTGCCAACTCACAATATTACACTAATCTGATGCAATGTGATGTGAAATATACAGGATATACAGGGTACAGATTCACACAATCTCACTGACCATTCGATTTTTATAAATTAGGAATTCTGTGTGGAAGGTGGCACGCTTTTTGTGTGTACACATCGTTTATATATTTAGCCCCTGGTGTGAATATGTGGCGCTGTGTAAATGTGAAGCAGGGTGTTTTTTGGAAAGTCAGCATGCATACCCAGTTGATTTTCCCTGGATAGATAAAGGTTAAAAAACACAAACAGCCGGTGGTGTCTGATCCCTCTTTGTGCTCCAATTCCTTGAGAAAGACAGACACTGCAATATTTGGAGAGACCCTGGGTTACAATCTTAACTTATTGATTTTAGTTTTTGGACAGTCTGGCTTTATGTTTTAACAAAAGCTTAGGTAAACTGTTTTTATTTTCAGTCAAGCAAGTTAATTAGTCTATCCATACACAGGTCATGATCCATAGAGGCAACATTTTAACATTATTCTTGTTATCCCACTGTGTTGTCCAAATGGATTCTTCTTTCCACTGTCATGCGCTGTCAATACCACAATAGAACAATAAAACAATAGAAGACAAGAAGACAATAAATTCTGACAAGAATTAGCATTCACACTATACTGACACTGCACCTATAGTAGGCAAGTAATAGGCTAATAGGATGGCTAGACTTACTTGATTTAAATAGTCTGCTCAGCAGTTCAGAATTAATTTTGCATCAACAACCAGAGAGTAAAGTTACAACTCGCACTGCTATCTTGAAAAAGCTCAGTTCAGAAACCACATCATTCCAGCAAAAGATATATTTAACTTTGTAAAAAGATTTACTCAAGGAACTGTGTGTGGCTACCCATTTCAGCTGTCTTATCTATACCACCATATTATATGCGCCATATTATATGTCCCATGTGTTACTTTATATACTCACAATACTTGATGAGGTCTCTACCTAGGTTAGGGCAAACCAGCCTAATGTGTTTCATGGAAACAGGCCCTCAGCCTATCCCACTGGTGTGAATGGACAGAGGAAAACAAAGCAGTAAGAAGAAAGGAGGGGGGGCTTTTACATCTATTCATAATTCATATATCACTACAAATTAGAATGAGAATCAGTTGATTCACTAAATGCAGTAAATGTACAGAAATCTGGCTTGGAATTTGGCAGACATATTGACAATTTGCATAGTAACAGTGCATACTAACATGGTACAGGAACAACAGGACAAGGGAAAAATACAAGAATTACAATAGAGAATCCATCATGCACGATATCACAGACAGGTAGGATTTTGATGAAAGTTGGGGGGAATGATGCATCTCAATGCTATATTATACGCTAATTATACTCATTTGCCCAAGGGGACAGTACGTTGTCTGTTTGTTTGTCCATGAGTCATGCATGATATCTCACCGCTGATCAGATTTTGACAAAACTTGGGGGAATGATGCATCTCAACATGGCATTTCAGCATTGTCAAAATTACACTGATTGGTCCAAGGGGGATGCTACATTGTTCATTCATTCATTTGTCCTTGTGTCACTTGTGATATTTCAGACACAACTGATCAGATTTTGACGTAACTTGGGGAAATGTTGCACTCCAGCAGTTTCAAAATGACATGGATTGGCCCAAGGCGGCACTACAATTACATATCAAAACAAGGTGATATATTTGTTAATGATTGGCAGTAAGGGGGGCAGCATCATTCATGGGGGATTTTTACTGTTGCCATGTTTCTATTTGTATCAGTCTGTATGGTCACCTTTGAAACACTAGCAAAGTCCCTATAGGTTGTCCTTTTGAAAAACTGTTAGAGATTGGTTAATTCTTTCCTACATCACTGATACCATATAGAAATGTGATATAGAGTGATTATTTAAAATGTATTGAATTATTATTCATAAATGAATGAAAATATCTTCCGTTTTTCCCCCTGTGTAGAAGCCATAGGGAGGTAAACGGACATCTAAGGGCCTTAGGCACTAAAATTTAATGGACCAGAATAAGGGAGTCAATGCATTGTGTCGACTCTGCAGAAACACTTGGAAGAACGATAAGCCTTTTGTGAGAAGTGTGTACTGCAGTTTCTTCTGTTCCTCCAGACACCAATGTCAAGATAATCAGGTAAGCAAACAGCATTGTCATGCTAGATTCGATTCGATTCGATTCGATTAGATTAGATGCTCACTGTAGATAAATTGCAGCAGCAATTAGTAAAAGGAAATATCAAGGAAAATCAGGATAAAAATTGAGGACATGGGGGTTACTGCATATACTATACATACACCAATAACAATTCCAACATTCAGACATATTGATTAGTAAGAATAAAACTGGAAAAAATAGGGATTCAATCATTGACAGAATGTACAAAATAGCAGCAATTTACTGTGAAGACTGAGGTTTTTGCATCATGAGAAAGGTGAAGAATAATTATACAAAATATGAGTAATATACAATGAATTTAAGAGCATGATGAAGACAATATGTCGACAGCATATATACAGCATATGCAAAACTGGTTGCAATCACATTTACAGGTCTACAGGGGGCCATACATATATACATAAGTCTCTAGACGTGTGCATTAAGAGAGTTGTACACCACTTAGATATGTTCACTGTACAGATGTGTATATATATACAGATGTGCAGATTTGGCCGTGTGCATGACGAGATGGAGGAACCCTATGTTAAGGAAACGTGACAATGTGCAAGGCATGTAGATCATATAGATTAGTCCAAAGCATCGGTAATCCATGATAGTTTGCGTGAAATAAAATTGTGTAATTGTTTGTGTACTTCTATTTCATGTCTTTTGCATTTCAGAGTATCTCTATCACGATTCAGTTGTGATCACACTTAGATTATGCTTGCAAGCAGTCATGAATAGAGCTGGCCTGTTATACTGTAAAAGTATAAGTAAGAAAAGTTATGAGAAAGAAATAAGAAGAATATGAAAAATGGTTGAATTAAAAAAATAAAAATAAAAATAGTTCTAAACAGCCACTCTAGGGGTCCAGGCATTGAAGCATTTCTGGAAAAATCACATGTTTCTGCCATATTCAACATATAATCAACACCTTGGAATAAGAAGTCACATATTTGCCCAAATCACAGCCAGCATTGGTGAATGAGCATGTGCAATGTTTCTTCAGCACCACCCTGGATTCAATCACACAATTTTTGGTGCCAATGGCAAGTCAAAAATTCAATGAGCCAGCTGAACTCAAAATAATCTAAAAAAAGAAATCAGTTTTAAAGATAACTATAATTGTCATTCAAGTTGCATAATTGACGTTGTAACAATTCTTCACATGTTGACAGATGTATTGGAAACAGCAGAGCTCTGTAGGATGTAGTACTGATTTAATGCAGTAGTACATTTTAGATTACAATGATTTCTGAAGTGGCATCATGAGGACAATTGGCTCCATGCTGTAGTGGGTGTTGTGTGCCGTGGGACTGGTCCTGTTTACAAAGTTTCATGCGTTTTCATGCATGGGAAGGCAATTTTTGGGAATAAGGAAAAGGAGGAGAAGAAGAACAAATCAAATCAGCTTTGAATCATCATACTAGGGCACTGGTGGCTATAATGGCTTTGGGGAAAGTGGGTAGAAGCTGTATGGACCATAGCAGACATCTCTTAATTAGCTCTGTATGAAACTTTGCTTTATCACTAGAAGGCACACTGAGGAAAAACAAATTCTGCTTTAGCCCAATTTGATTGTTTTGTTCCAGAGCACTGCCACCACATCCTGACAGGCTTGTTAGCCAGCTCCGCAGCTGCTATACTCACCTCCCCTCTGGACATACTGGGATGGCTTTAGCTTCTATAATAATGTAGGATATTATCTACTGTTATGTGCTCAGATATCCACTGTTACACTTGTGAGGCTAACATCCTCAAGTGAATGTTCACATTTTGCCAGCTGAAAGTAGTTTATACTTCTATATATCTGATTCCTAAATAGCTATGCTTTCACTGGACGGTACATTTTGTCAGGAAATAATTTTCATTTTTGTATTCCTTTTGCAAGCAAAAGCAGAGCATTGCTGACAGCAAAGCTACTGGGGGCCAAGAGTCTGTGGGACCTGGTCGTGGATGACTAGAGGGACTTGGCTGTGGCTGCTGCTGTCTCTTCATTATTTAGCTTTCTAGCTGAATGGCTGGTTTCTAGCTGATGGGTGGAGCATGACTGCTGAGCATCATAGGTTATTTATCTGAAATAATATAAATAATAATATATTATATATATATGTAATAATATAGAATATATTTATAATATATATAGCATGTAATCTTAATGAATAGCATTTAAAGAATTATCAGTGATATTATGAATTGATGCATTTTTTAACAGAAAAATGGTTACCCACTCAATGCAAAGCAAAATATTTTATGTTATGTTGTATTACATTATCAGCAGTTATTTTATCACAGATATTGCATTGCATACATCAGATGACGATCTGTTTTTAACAAAACCAGTTTGAGCTGGATGAGTTAACTTCAGTTACATTGCTTCCAGCATTCAAGACAACACCGTGACAAACAGTTTTATATCCAAATGAAGTAAACATAGCCCTCTGTCATTTGAGCATTAAGATTGAGCTCCTTCTCTTTTTGAGGTGACTATATTTATATCTGCTTGAAAGAACCCAACATGAACTTGTATTTGTCATTTAAAGAGAGGTTTATGCCAAAGCACAAGATGAGATTCTGCACCAGTTGATTTACCTCTTTTCGTTATGGTAAAGCAGTGAGTTGGTGGCATAACTTGTATTACAATGCTCATGTCTGAACCAATGATCAATTAAATATCTCAAAGATTAGCGAAGGATTTAATCAGATGAATTGGTGGCACATACAGTAATAAGAGTGGCTATTGCCACTTTCTCACTTTCTAAGTGGGGCAGTGACAACCCCCATCAACCTATGAAACACATCTGCACAGCCATCTAGAAAAATACAGTCCATACCAGGTAATATAGGCAAATACACATTTGTGCCTTTCTGTATAGTTAAAACGCATTTGGGCAAGTCACACATACAATTTTGGAAATAACATTTTTCATAAATGGTGAGCCAAATCTTATTGGACAGAATCTGCTCTATAATGATGACTTTTTTATGTCCCACCTGCCATTGTCTCTCTATAAAAGAAAAAAACTATTACTCTGCAACTGCAATGTCACCCACAGACTGCTCTGATTGATTAACAGTAGTTTGCTGAAACCTTAAAGTAGTGACTAGCTGACTACATAAAGGCGGTCACACGTGTACACATGTTTACAGGATTTATTTATCTAATTGGAATATAGAGTGCGTTACCACTGTCATGCAATGTTGTCCCCTTATTTTACATTAATTGGTAGCCTGAAAAGTAATAAAAATGACAGGCAGCACTGCAACGAGGGAGAATGGACTATGAGCCTTTTAAGAAAAGTACTTAGGGTTCAACCACATCAAAATATCAGACTGGCTAAGGCTAATGGAGATGTTATTTCATTTGCAGTGGGGCTCATTCATTCCTATGTATAGTAACCAGTCAGTTTTCACCAAATTCCATTAATTAACATTAATTAATCTATGCCTTTTATCGACATCTATCAGCAACCACTTTTTATCATATTTTAACTCTTGCTTTGCTACCATCTTGCTACCTCTAAGAAATTATTGAGAGCTTGTCTGGAATTAGTGCCACTGCCTGGTTGGGAGCTGATCCAGTGATCGTTGACACCTGGGAATAAAAGGAAGCAGATGCCTCAATACCTCATTAGCACCTGTAACAGTGAACATGTGTCCTCCATGACACGTTTTACGTAATCTAACAGCTGAAGCACAATTTCAAAAGAAAAGAATGCAAGAAAGGAGGATGGATAAAGATCCCGGAGGTTTACTTGCTAGCTGAGGATGCTTGACTTGGCCAAGAGCGAATTGGAAGCCATTGTGAGAATGGCGCATCATGTCCAAACAGCGATATAGGCTGTAGTACAGATCCGGTTGAAACAGGGGAAACAAACAGCTGTGTGTCTTAACTGATTGCACGCAACGTCAATCACAGCCAATCTCAAACTGTAAGGATGCTTCTTTGTACCTGCTCTCATGAAAATTTTTACAGTCCAAGACAACTTGGGAAGCACTTTCTCCATGAGGACACAAGTATTGACTTGGCATTCTTGGATTTGATATGTAGCCCTAGTTTGGACTGTCAGGAAGAGCCTGCTCACTATCTCTTTTCCATAAGACTGTAGGTCCAGTGACAGACAAGGATCAGTCGATGCTTGAAGTTGGGAATGAGGCAGGTTGAGTACATCCATGCCTTCATATACATTATGCTAGCATATACAGCCTCAGTTAATACTGCTAAGCATACTACAGATATTGTTTTGCAGAAAATTGATGCAAACCACAAGAAGCTTAGTAAGAAACCTCTTAAGTGCATGACCATTCTGACCGTTCAGACTTCACAGACACACTCTGCACCACACACACTGTCATGCCACACAGTAGCTGTGAGTCTGAACGCGCCACATAAGCAATCCATGAGAAGATGGTCTCTATAAGAGATCTTTCATATCTCCACCATAGAAAATTTAAAATACAGGCAGGGTCAAATCGGCGACCGCAGGTCAGACATCAGCTACATTAATGTGTGCAGACAGATCGAAGAAAGAGCAATTCAGTGATACAGAAATAGTCAGAGGCATGCTGAGAATAATAAAATCAAGAATTTACAAGGATATGCTAATGAACAAGGATGACTTGACAGTACAGGAGCTCAAGGGTTTTCTCCAGTCCCACTTAGGGAAATGAAGTAGCAAGGAACTATTCCAAGAGCTAAAGTGCACCAGATGAAATAACAGTTTCTGTACTGAGTGATGGGACAAAAAATACTGTTCACCTTGCTGATGGAGATATAATACAGTGCAGACACAGTCTAGGGTGTCTTCCTACCCTGATTGTGTCATGGCCTCACAGACCTCATGGACACCCTTGGTGGTTACTACTGGTTCAGTATCCTGTTTCAAGTTAAAGCTTACCATTGAAGCTTTATAAGGCTCCAGACATCTGACCATCTTCATAACTGCACGGGGACTCTTACAAATGGGTCAGTATCACTGGCAGCTGGCCAATACCTTGAATGAATAAGACTTTCAAAATATACTATATATATATATATATATATATATATATTTAATTAGCAAGTTAAATATTATATAGGTAGTGAGTAAAATGTGTAATATGCAATAAAATGTAGATTAAACAGGTTACAGGGCGCTGGAATGTCTGCCCATTGACTCTCATTATAAGTTGTACATGCGCAGTTAGCGCCTCTTCAGTACAAGAGATAGGAGCATGGTGGGGCGCCTGGCACTAGCGCCCTCAGCATTTATCTGAATGGTGCTGATGACCAAACATAAAATACGCCAGAATGAGTTGTTGAGCGAGTAGAGTTGGAAGAGCCTTGAAACAGATGATCACAAATTAGCGAGCTAGCATGGAGAAAGAAGAAATGCCTTTTGAGAGAGGAGCTTGGACCTGAGCAGCCTGATGGTATGGTATAATCCTCCCAGAATAAATTTTAGTATACAAGATAATTAAAAATATTAAAAAGAATTTGCACTTAATGAAGTACTGTAACTTTAAGCATGTTTAATTATAATAAATGTTCATTTAGCTCAGCAATTGCAAATGAAGACTTTTTCATTAATTTAAATATATTGGTGGAATACCTTAATACATGTTTGCTTGATGTTTGTCACAACCACCCCTGGAGAAAATTGTACCAGCCGCCACTGGTCAGTATACTATGGCTTTTCCAATGCACCTGCAGATTTCCAGTGGAGCATGGAGGAGATACTTGGCTCCCTTAGAAATAAGTACTTCATCCTGTGCTTTGCTGAGATGTTGGCCGATAAGGGTGTTGGAAGGACCATGTTCCGCATAATGCACATGCATACAATTACATCAGACAAGCGTCTACTAGGTATGTACCATTCTATTGTATCTAAGGCCGTCATCTGTACCTACCGGTTGAATTGCTGTTTGGTTATATGGAATAAACAGAACCAGGCTCACTCAAAGGTTACACTGACCTGTGGGCTGGAAGAATGGCTGAAGCGTATCAGATTGCTAATGAGAACAGAACAGTCAAGTGCAGGAGGCAAATAAGGTTATATTATGACCAGAAAATGAAAGGAGTTGTGGTACAGCGTGGTTAGGGTTGCAGTGAGGAACATCAGCAAACCACATGGGCCTGACAATTCAAGATCGTATTGGGTAAAGGCAATTTACATTGTGAAACAATAGGTAGCTGAGAATCCAGTGTGTGTAGTTTATCCTGAAGCTGGAGACAAGACAAGATTCCAGCATTTGAGAAATACTAAAACAGAGAAGCGGACTGACAAAAGCGACAATTCTGAAATGACTCTGAGGATGAATCGCACGTAGTAGGTTACTGGTTGATAATACCAATAGACAGAACAGAACCGGAGCAAGAAGAGAGAACCTCAACCCCCAACTGTAGTTGACACATCTGCTGAGGTCCACTTGTGAAAGAAGGCCACAGCAAATGTTCACTGCACTTGGTCAGCTGTCAGTACAGCCACACCTTACTTATCTGTATGGGGAACATCTTACCACATCCAATCACTATACCCACTTTTACATTACACACCACTCACATACATTCCATACACTACACCTGTCTATTAAAAAGTTTGAGGTTTTTGGGACTATCAGGAGCCATTTTTATATTTTATTTATGGAACATGGGATGCCCACTATTGTGTGGTCCCATTTGTATTAATGTATTTTTACCTTTTTTAATGCGATATTGTCATTAATATCATATGCTGTTATCTTAATACTGGCAAATGTAAATGCACTTGCCATATTACTTACTTCCCAACAATAGGGGTCAGTGTGGGACCATTACTTGGCCTGTGGACTGTCTGTATATGCGCACAAATTTACTACATCCTCACATAACTTTAGAGGATTTGTGATGAACAGCAACGTCTCCTGTCTCCTGTTTTCCGGGAATTAACTATTGTACTTGTAACAATCATAAATCTTGTCATGAAGACAAATCTGACTCAGATCTATTTGGCTGCATGCAGTACATTGATGTATGTTACTCTCATGTTTCTTGTGTATTTATTATACATATTGGTAACTAATATTTACAGTTTAGTTTACAGTTTAGTTCCACCTGCACAAGGTTTGTTGGCTTATTTGCTGGTTTTGATAATAAATAATAGCTTACTTGTCACATTTATTATCTGAAGATAAGTTGCACAATAGATTGACTAGACTGTAGAATGAAATCTCCAGTTTTGACTATTATGTGAACATGAGGTATAATCAGTTTTAACATGCCTTTTTTTCAATGATAAGCTATGGCCTATGATGGATTTACCTCTCAACAAGTTAAAGATGTTAAATTAGATTATTATTATTATTATTATTATTATTATTATTAATAATAATAAAGAATTTTAGGCAACAGCCCCAACTGTGTGAATATCTGTTAAATAGCAATTCAGTGCGTAGGACAGCTGACAAATACTGGAGAGAAATCAGATTTATCTTCAAAAAAAATATTGGTGTTTTACACTCAGTGTAGCATTTCAAATGTGCAAGAATTTGCCTATTGGTATTTTGTCTAAAAACACTGTGTAGTACTTATGTGAAGATCTTAGTTGTTGCTGTATTGAATAGGCATTCAGTATATGTGAGAATCTTAAAGAAAGGTCTCATTTGATCAGTCCTTATGAGACTGGGCCTGTTAGGCAAACCTTGCTGCTCTTTCATGCCTTGCTCATATCACCATGGCAACACACCAACCCCTGCAGGCGGCTGCCAAATTGACAGTGTAAAACAGAGCGCACACATCCACCCATTCATCCAACCCCCTCTCTTTCTTTATCACAGTGACAGTGGTTATATGGTTAATTATTTTATGTATACATATCATACTGATCATTTATCAGCTGTGGTGTATTGTCATACGTTGGCTATAAAATCAACAATTGCCTTGTTCCTTTTCCAGGGCTAATTTATGAAAATTCTAGAGAAGTAAATGGCCATAGGTGGGGCACCTATCAGGCTTAGGAGCAGGATCACACAGTAGCAGCCCCTTACCTTCAGGGCATAAAGGCATTTTTTTTTTTCCACAATTGAGCTGGGATGTTACTGAGCTGTTAAGAAACTGTAGATGACACACACTGTGGGGGTTTACCACTTTCTGCTATAGAGACATAAAGGCCATCCATGTGCTTTCAGGTACGCTAACACTGATAGTGATGCTACAAATCTCATTAAGCCTGTTAGCATACAAAGTAATTATTCCTGACATTTTATATATTAATGAAAGTGGAAACAACCAAATGTGTAAAGGTTGACATGACTTACAACATGACACAATAACAACAGTTCAAAATAGATGTTTAGCTTCACAGATGATCTGAAAATATGTGGTTTGGATGGGAATCAATGAGCAAAGAAAAGGGTTTACAGTGCTAGCATATTTTTTTTCCCAGATTTTTTACAGTTTGAAGATCTGGATCTGTAAACTGTGAACTGCCATAGCCTACTGTCTGCCAAGCTCTCTTTAATAGACACTCCCTAAGGAGTGTACAACCGCTCGGAGGCTTAAGTGTGATTCTCATGTTGGTCTCCTGAGTTGTTTTCAGTGCAGCAAACTTCAACCATTAGAGACTTTTTTAAGTGACAGTAATATTCAACCATTTTAATTTATTTGCGAAAGAAACTTTAAACATGGCTACAAAACTACAAACTTACATTGAAAAGATCAGCATAAAAAAACAGCACTTCACCTGTAAAATATCACGCAGTGGGTCTATTTTAGCAATTTCCTCATTCATTGATCTCAAAATAGATATCATGCCAATTACACACTGAAACAGATGGCAAAAACCCATGCAAATGGAATTTATAATTGGAGTTTGAAAGACACCCCCATTTATTTTGAAGTATCATATGAAAACACTGTAGGCAACAGAGGCAACTAGATTAGGCTTCATGCATCTGTTTGTTGTATAGTAGACTATTCACGAGTAAGTATAAGTTCTGGATCGATTAAATACCTTCTATATTATGGCTGAGAAGACAAGTAAACAATAGTAAACAATAAACCATTCATACCTATACATACATATGCAAGCAAATCTCCATATATACGATCCAAACAGGTTGATGGGGGCCCCGCTGTGCAGAAGATTGAAATGATCTATGCTCATTAACGGTCCCTAGTGCAGTCTAATTAGCATGTAATAGGACACCAAATCCAGCACAGGAGGTTTGTTATTTAAGGATAAAGCTCATCTCTCATTTGAATGCATTTTTCATAAGCTGCTCTAATTAAGTTTCATTAGCATTATTAATTAAACATGAAAAGCTTCTCATTTCCTCTGTATCATGGTGTCGCCTTCAAAACAGCACTGAGTGATAGTGAGTAATTCACAGAGGAATGGAGTTGGAAATCACCTTCAAAAAATGATACTCTTGATATGCTTGAACACCTTCACAGATAAAAACCTATAACTATACATTATGACTGTATTAATGTTAAGTCATAGCAACTCCAACAGAACTGTTAGCCTTGTGTGGCCCTCTGGAACAGCCATCTGAAGGAAGCTTTACAACATCCTGCTACAAAATATCACAATACTGCAGGTGGTTGAGGACTCCAGCAGTGGATTACAAAAGCCTGCTACTCACAAAACTACTGATCTGTGTCCTCTAGGTTCAGCCAGGATAGCTCTGAAAGTCACAAATATTCATTCTCACTTGAAAGCTGAAGCTCCATCATCCTCACGCTATCGAAGAAAAGCCTCTCAAACCATCTTAATTCCGTTTCTCTGTCACTCATGAATCATGTAGAATTACAAGCATAGAACCCATCTGGCACGCTGGCAAAAGCTGGCCTTAGTTTCTGCAAACAAAAGTTTCTTTCTTTGTCTAAGTTAAGTACGGCTTGTTTCCATATGATGGCAATGCTTGCAGAGCACATGCAGCCAAATATCTTAACAGAAACTGAGGGGGACTAAAACAGTTCTGCATCATTGCCATCCACTCTCTATGGACATTCCTCCATTCTGTCTAGGTTACGCTGTTCTCTTATTTATTAAACATTCACGACATACACAAATGCCTCAACAATTGCTTCTTAACACCTCACTAGCACCTTGATGAATATAAATTCAAGTCTGCTTTCATTATTAAGTTTTCATTTAATAAAAACAAATCTGAATATAAGTCTTCCTGGCGCTTGGCATTTTTAATCATTAATTACAAGAATATGCCAAATATAGAATGAAATCCCTCAGCTGCATTAAAAAATGCATGAAAAGGCATATTTTCCAGTTACAAGTAACAATTAATAGGAAAACATTTATTGTAAAAATGTTCCACTGCTATGTCACAAATTATAAAAGTATTCCATAAACACATACCTTCCATAAGAACTGAATCAGTATTCATGAATGTGCCATGTAGTGGTTTTGAAGCTTTTTTATTCCAGCATTATGAATGTGTTACCAGATCTCAAATGTGTTGAATGTGTTAAAATTGTTACCCATATAAAATTGGCTTGCTGTGGCCATTCTATGCATCCTATTCATTAATCCATCCATCCCATCCTGCATCTAAGAATGTTATGCTCCATTTACATTTAAAGCATGAGCAACACACTAAAAATGGTTGGACATGTTTTTACCAGAGGAGATTAGATGGCTTTTGGTTTATATACTTATATCATCTCATCTTGACGACTGTAATGCACTGCTCTTCTGCCTTTATTGATAAAGCGTGGCAGGTCTCCAGATTGTGCAGAATCCTGCTGCTAGGTTATTGAAGAAGACTAAACACATGTCAAACCATATTACCCCTATTTTAGCTTCTCTACGCTGGTTGTCTGTAAATGTTGGAATTGATTTTAGGATTTATTGATTATTTTTAACACTCAGCTTGGTCTGACTGTCTCAGCTCTTTTAACTCCTTATGAGCAGCAGTGAAGCCTGACATCCACAGGCAGGGGATTCCACACTAAGACCAAAGGTGATATGGCCTTTGTCTTTCAGGCCCTCAGGATTTAGGACACAGTGTCTGAGGAACGTAAGCTGGCAATTTCAGGCTCATCTTTTCAGTCCCTTTTTGAAACACATTTGTACAGACTATTCTTCTGTAACTTTTCATTCATTCAAAATATTTAACATCAAATCCTATGGTGGGAATGCAAGGCAAGTGCACCTCCAATCAACATTTGTGGATAATTGTATGTATGTATCTGCCCAGCCAAGGCCCATTGAGATCACAATGTCTTCTCCAACCTGTTACACATTTCCTAAAACGTAACAATCTAGGAAAATAATTTGGACTGAAGGATGAGCCTGAAACAGAGAGGGAGAAAGCAGAGAAATTGTACAGTCCTAAAACCTCAATGTAAATCAAAGCATTGACAATTTACAATTGATTTATTTTCTACAGTCCAAATAACTGCTTTAAATTCCAATTACTTAATTTTCAAGTATTTCTGCAGGCTATAGACAGAGATAGAGATTATGAATGATTTTTACCCATCTCTGGCCAAGCTTTAGTGTCAGCAGACCTCACGCTGTACTGTACTGCACATTTCTATGTAGTATAAGTACATAATAGTGAAGCTTTCCCAGTATGCCCTTTTAAATAAAGGTATACCCCTACCAGAGATGGCCAACAAGTCTTGGATTACAATGTACAATGATGAATGAGGGACTAAAACTTTATGACAAACCTCTATACACAACAACAACAACAACAGTATCCAGTACTCTTCTCCAAGAAATAATACTTATATCAGTGATGGCACCAATATGGAACTATTGCGTTAAGAGTGGTTTGGGAAAGATGGTAAAGATCACTCCAGGGTATTTTCTGGAGATAAGGGTGCATTTCCTGGTCCAGAACTGATGACACTTAAAAACTAGTGTAATTTGGGTAGATACAAACTAAAAACAAACAAACAACTTGATTGTTCACAAAAGCCCAGTCTTTGTTTAAATAGGTCCAGACATCACATCATGGTGACTTCCAAAGTCTGAGTCTGAGTCCAATAGGAGTATATATGAATATAAATCTTAAATTGAGTGATATTCCCCTTTAAGTGAGAATGAGCTATTTTCACATAATGTTGTCAGGTAGTCCTCAAGGATAAGAAATACCCCAGTACCCAAAATTAAAGAAATCCCATCGGTAAGTCTAATTAAAATTTGGAGGCCAGATGTTTTGCCTTCTCTATCTTTTCCCCAATGTATTTTATTGGCAGCCTCCAGCCTCTGTTTTTTCAAGAAGCTATTTGGATGCACAATAAAGCAACAAATTTTTCTTTCATTTTTAGCCAGTGGATATTCTTATATAGATGTGATTTGGTGAATGCTTTTTATCCAAATGCCTTATAGTGGCATGGGGGTATATACTGTTAACGGACTGCACTGATATAATTTGTTTTTGCCTCATTACCAACATTGGTTCACACTAGTACAAAAACGCTGATTATTTTCACATACACACTTGTGACACACTATGGCTCATCAAGGCTTTTGTTGGTTTGGCTCAGGATTTTGGGAACAGGTGGTCTTTACTGTATTTAACGTTTTGAAAGATATGTCTTTTTTTTAACTATAAACTGGTCCTTGAGGCCCATACAGATTATGTAAACATCTTAAATAAGTATGTACAAAAGGCTCATTGACACTCATCCTCCAGGATAAACAGAGGAAAAGGGAAATAGTTATAGTAGAGGAACTGTTTCTCACCAATCATCTAGCCTTTGCTACGTACATTGTATATGTATTATGTCCTCAATGAGGTTGTTAATAACTAACGCTGGCAGAGTGAGCTGCAACAAACGTCACTTGAGGATAATTCATTCTCACTTGAGCCAGTAACTATGCAACATGTTTTAACAACAATCATACATATCTTATGAAATGACACCTTTGATTCGTACCATACTTATGCATGGCCAACTGCATAACCTTTCACTGCACATGTGCAAAAATCAAATCAAGCGACTTTGGTTAATGTTAGGCTGGCTTCTGACACTCAGTGAGTCTGAGCCATACTTTGTGGCTGTGCTTTTAATATTCCCATCATAACCACACATAGACACTATGAAGGCTGTGTTACCAGGCACAGGAATCTTAACAATATAATATCAGTATAGACTACTACCAGAGATGTGCAGCATGTTAAATTGCCATGACTCAAAAGATCTTTATCTAATAAAACTTTAATTCTAAATTACTACCAACAACATGAATTTTTTATTTCTAACAGAAACCTGGTTTAGGCCTAGCGAAAGCAGCCAATTATGGATAATGTAACTCTCTCCAGACTCAAGGGCCGGGGTTGGGGCCTCACCATTGTTTTTAAGAACCATTTTAAATGTATTCCTATTACTCTTGATACTTCCTCTATCTTATTCAAAATTGGTTTGGTTTAGTACTGCCCACCTAAACCAGACGGGAACTTTCTATTGGAGTTCTCTGATTTGATCTCTTCTGGTGTGCTTAAACAGGATAGTGATCATGGTTGGTGATTTTAATATTCATAAAGATGAATCATCTAATCGTCTTGCTTCTGACTTTTTAAATATTTCTGAATTGCTTCATACAGCATGTATCAGGGCCCACTCATAACCGGGGTCGTACCCTTGATCTGGTCTTCTCCATGGGCCTTCTGTCAACCCCATTTATATGGAGGATTTAATCTCTGATCACAAATGCATTCTCTTTGATTCCATCTTTATGGTACCAACCTCCTCTCAAATATGTCTTATTCAGACCCGTAACTCCTCTACAGTTAGTACATTTGAAGCTGTTTTCAATCACCTGATTTCTGGGTCTTTCACCTGAAAATCTAGTGGATTATTTCACCTCTATTTGCTTGGATTATCTTGATAAAGTTGCTCCTATTAAAACTAGAAGTAAACAAACTCAAGAGGGAGAGGATGACCATACCCATGCTATCAAAAGGGAGTGGTTGCCTCCTTTCAAATCTCAGCTCATACACTATCGGAGATTCTCAAATGAAATGTTCCATCTTGCCCTCTAGATGTAATCCCAACTAGACTCCTAAAAGAGGTCTTTGATGCTGTTTGTCCTTTTATTCTTGCACTCATAAATTGCTCATTGACTACTGGCCTTGAGCCATCATTTTTCATATGTGCACTTATCCAGCCAATGCTTTAAACCCTTCCATTCTCAGCAATTACAGACCTGTTTCCTGTTTTTAAAAATGTGGCTATAATCAGTTAATAATCACAATGGTTTTAAGACTGTGCTCCTCAGAGTTTCAAATGATCTTCTTACAGCTGAAGAAGAATGTTCCATTCTGGTTCTACTGGACCTTAGTGCTGCCTTTGATATTGTCGATCACAACATTGTAACGTCTTAGCAATTTTCTTGGGATCACAGATTCTACTCCTGATTGGCTTATATCTTATCTCCGACAGGCAATTCTGGCCTGGGTAGGTCTTCATCCTCTGTAGCACAATCTTCATGTGGGGTACCTGGAGGCTTCATTCTTGGTCCGAATTTGTTCTCTGTTTATATTCTCCCACTCGGCCACATAATTTGTTGACGTAATATCTTTCACCAATATGCTGATAACACTCAAGTAGCCTTGACTGAAATAGCTTTGACACTGTCAGGGAGTGCCTAGCTGACATTACATATTGGATGTCTCAAAACTTTTTGCAACTGAATGAAGATAAGTTTGGGGTTGTTGTATTTGGCACTCCTGATGCCACTGCTAAAGCTCATGATAATCTTGGCAACCTAACAGCTAGCATCAAACTAGAAGCCAGAAATCTGAGAGTCATTTTTTATTCTGGTCTGACTTTTGAGAAATAAGCACAAAGTGTTGTTTGGACATGAACCCAGTCCACCTCAGTCAAAGGCAAGTGCATGCACCCATCCACCACATCCTTCCCATTATGCTATTTGTGTCAAACTACTGCCTGTTTTATTCTGCCTCCTGTTTCACTTGATACGCACAATTTCATACAAAGTGCCTTATAGTGCCTTGTAGTGCCTTATTTTTTGTAACTATGGACTTGATATTAGAACAGGCTGAACACCAACTAGCTAAGGCAATTGGTCAGCATTTCTACATTTATATAGTGAACAATCAGTCAACAGTGTTTACCTGTCAGATGGATGACGAGCTTGACTACTGTTCTTGATAAAACATTGACTGCACCTACCTTTTAACTGTACGCAACAGGATCTGTGTGACAGGCTGACTGACATGCACACACACACACACACACACACACCCCTCCCCCCCCACACACACACACACACCATTTTGTAGTTATTTGCTCCAAGTGGGAAAATAATGTTGGTTGTTATCTCATGTGTAACGTGAATATGGTGTTCATTAATTAGCCTCTTTTAATTTGAAAATAATAGAAAAACAATTTCCTGAGGCAGCTCTTGCCTAAAAAGAGCTGAATCTGATTCTGAATATAGTCTGAATATTATTAGACCCATGGGAATGAGATTTATCAATAAACTAATAATGAAAATAAAATAATGAATAGACAGGCTAATGGGCATTTCATCCATCCACTGGTGTCTTTCTTGTAGCTGTCTATCTATTTCCTTGGAATTCTTAAGTTCATTTGGAATAGTAATGAACAAAATTTTCTATCAATTAGACTAGATCTTGGATTTGGTGTCAGGAGACTTTGAAATGTTGTACTCTGAAAACAACCAATTTATTTATTACCAAAGTTTGAAATTCTTATTGAACTGCATTCACCCTTGTATATCTCTGAAAATGTAAGAGGGAGAGTGAGGAGCTCCAGCTCTCATCCTGATCCTGTTTCCTCAGTCACTCCAAATATTGGAGCTAGTCTACAACTGTGTACCAGATTTGATAAAGTACAGGGAAACTCAAGTTTAGCATGGCCTGAGTCTATTGAAGTAAAGCTTTATACGCCGTCTTGAAAAGGTTTGCAAACTATAATCCTGGAACACACAAAAAATTATTTTGCATTGATTTACTACACTACATTGATTTCTTGCTCTCTGGTCCTGCATCTGGAAATGATTGTATTTTTGTATTATTGTCATCTAAGGGTCTGTCTCACGAAGTAAGTACAACATAGTCAGGGTATCTTTGCGATGGCTGGCCTCACAAAACCTAATAATGACAATCCTGGCTAACTGGCCCCACAAAGATGGTTATCAACTTGTTTTTTCCACCCTGGGTTTTCCAATCCAGCTACGAGTGCACTCACAAACATAAAAGGGGCGTTAAAAGGGGGCAATGTTTGTAACAAATAGCCAATCGCATGCAAGATGGACAGATCCAGAGTATCGTATTTAAAATAAGATTAAACTATTGATCACCATGGGGAAATTAGCATAGGATAGGCTAGGATTCAGCGGTGAAAACTAAACAGTATATTAGCACACAACTGCAATATAAAGATAAGAAATAAATATAGAAAAAAAAGGTAAAACAATAAATGCAATAATGTGGCAATAATCATTTTTTGTATAATTTCAACACATTAAGTAGACTGTAAAAGTGGGAAGTACAGGAAAGAAATGAATTACTAACATTTATGTTCTTAAGAGACAAACTATTACATGAATATGAACAGTGCAAAAAGATAACAGCGAAAGAAAATGCTAGACAGGATTTCTGGAGGACAACTGCAGATAGAGAGAATAAGCTTATCACTGCCCTGTCATTAAGTCACAGAGTGTATACTTTTCATTGATACAATACTCTGTCATCTTATTGAGGCTGTGGAAAAGATTTTCTATTCACAAAGTCAGCATCATGTTCTCCATGGCTGTGCTGGTGGGAATATGGATGCAATCTATTGCATCAATCACTCTTGGGAATCCTATTGAAGAATTTCAGTGCACTTAATATGCAACAGTAAACTTCATTCATTATGAATAACTACGTATAACTAATGTAAGCTACAGTTGCGAGAAAAGGGTTTGTGAACCCTTTTGAATTACCTGCATTCCTGCATAAATGGCTCCTAAAATATGGTGTGATCTTCATCTAAGTCATAACAACAGATAAACACAATGTGAACAAATAACACAAAAAGAAATTACTTCTACATGTTATTATCAAACATATTGTTCAAACATTAACAGCCTAAGCTGGAAAAAAGTATGTAAACCTCTAGGATAATGACTTCTATGGAAGGGGGTAATTGAAGTCAGGTGATCCAATCCAATCTTATTCAGGTGTGGTTTAGAGGTGTCCTGTCATATAAAAACCCCATGAAGTTGGCTACCAACAGAATCTGCTCACCAAAAAAAGAGATCTATTGTTGATCTAAGTTGAATATGCACCGGTCAAAATAAATTTCAGAGGACCTCCGGAGAAGAGTTGTTGAGGCTTATAAGACTGGAAAAGGATACAAAAGCATTTCCAAACACTTAGTTTTAACATTGTTGAAAACATGTTGAAAAAGCACAGCAGTAATGGTGACCCATATCCCCTCTGTGTGTAGTGAACCTATGAATGTATTTTTGCTTATTTGCTAATTGTTTTTGCGTTTTGATTTCTTGTGTTGGTTGCATGCCCACCTAGTATGCCCAAAAGCCGCCCATTTAGCCCCCCTGAGCCCCAGGCTTGCCCTACCCCTTTTTGGCCCCAATTTACCTATACCTAATCTGTCACTTCCCATACCCCCTCAGGTCCCTTCCTTGCCCCTGATGCCCTTGTTTCTAATTCTCTTTATTTTGATTTGTATTTTATTGTCTCAGTTACCTGCGCTGCTCCAGCTTTTCTTTCAACATTGTGGAATTTTTGTTAAAATCTTGACTTATATTGATGGCCAGTAAAAGGGTAACTTTATAGGCAGTTTGATTCTATTGCATTTGGTGTTGTTGACAGGATAAGGGGCTGATTTAGATGTTTTATTTATATTTTTAGCCCAGTAGTGTTTATAAGCCCAAAGGTATACGGCACACAGTTGTGGGAAAACAGCGCTGGCACCCAGAGCACCAATTGCAGTGGTGGATTTGCATCAACAAACTCTCCACATTAAGAACTTCACAGTGCCTGCACATTAGTTTGTTATTAGTTTCCCCTTACTTGAGACACAATGACAGAGAGAGTAGGAGTGACCTATGTGCTGGTATGACAACTTAAGGCTGACAATAAACAGTTCAGATTACAGGTCAGAAGTCAATCAAGAATTGTCTTCCATTCTCTGAAGTCAGGTCACTCATGCCCATTATATTCATATCCTAAGAGAAAGAAAATGGTGTTTGTGGTTTGTTTGTTCAGGTTGATATGTTGTGTAGAGAACTAAAACAGAGATGTACCTTTCACCCCACCATGCCTTTTGCAGACCTTTGCCGCATTACCATTAAGTGGGCAGATGAGGGGAAGCGGACATGGAAAATTAGACTCCAAGCCTATTCTCACAGACAGCTCAAAACAAGAGAGGAGAGAAGTAGGCCCCAATGAGAAGAGAAACTCAAAACAAGTTAATCTGCCACTGCTGTAATTATCAAAAGCTAATAAAAATGTTTTACTCAGTTGATATTCTTATTCAAGAATACATTATTTAGAACTAATACAAATCAATAGCTTTTGATCTTTCAGAAAAGATTGTATGAAATTGAAATTAAATTGTTCACACCATTTGGTAAGGTTTTCTCAAATTGTTGTCACACCATTTCATTCAAATATTAACACATGTATGCTTCTAATGCACAGTGGGAATTGTTTTGATCATTTAACAACTAATACCAGATATTGACTAAGTTAATATGGTCATCTGTGCACTATTGTTGCCACTGCTAGTGCTTTAACATTGAAAAAATACTTAAAGCCCACATCCAGGAGTTAATAGAGCAGATATTGCCAGGCCAAGCTGCATCCCCTATTGCTGTTGTGATGAAAAAGGATAGAGCTATACAACTCTGTGTAAGTCAACAGTGTGAGCTATTGCTTGCTCAACTCCAAAACCAGGAAAGATGCTTATCCTCCTGTTGATTGAGAAGTAACTGGATGCCCTCATTAGGGCAGGATAGTTCCAAACTTCGGACCTGGCAAGTGGGTACAATCAGGTACCAGTGGCCAAAAACGACAAGCATTATTTGAGTTCAACCATATGCTGTGTGGTCTTTGCAATGCGTTAGGCATGCGTCAGGCATGGAGACATGGAGTGTATTATCTTTGGACACCAGAGTTTCCAGTCCTTATTACCTACCTCTATGACATTGTCATTTTCTCTTCCTCCTTCACTGAGCACCTGCAATGATTGAGTTAGTCCATAAACATCTCCAAGAGCATAATCTAAAGCTGAAGCATTTGGTGCATATCCGCAGCAGGTGTTACCACTAACTCTGAGAAGACCAATGCAGTGTCTGAATGGAAGGGGCCCACCACTTCCTCAAAGCTTCAATCTTTCTTGGGGTTTGCCTCTTACTACAGGCGCTTTGTTGAAGGGTTTGCCAGGTATGCCACCCAATTACATCAACTGGTTGCTGAGCTGGAGGGGAGACTGTTGGCAAGGGTGAACGGCCACAGTCCAAACAGGACCAAGCAGAGTGTATAGTGTAAAAATAGTGTAATTTTCCTGTTAGTCTTCACCCCAAACTCAAATATTCCCCCCGACCAGAACCAAACACAGGCCTCACCTCCTGTCCCCTGCACCCCAGCTGCTACCCATCCCCAACCTGATAAGACACCCCCATATGGCCCAGCCCATAGGAGAGTAGGAAGACCACTACTCAGCAGCTGGGACAGTCACAAGGAGCATTGTAGGTCAACACCCGAACCCTTTCCACCTGCCCCAGTCTGCCAACAAACCCCCAGACAGGACTATTTGGAACCCTGTAGAAATTCCAATTCATGCATAGATTTTCTAGGCCGTGGGTATGATACCAGATCCACAAGAATAGAGGTTTACTGACCACTGGGATGGTGACCTTTCAAAGCATGGGTGGGTGTAGCAGGTAGCTCTTTAGAATACTGGGGAGTGGGGGAGGGTATAAAAATGATAACACCAGCCTGATTTGAGTGTTTCTGAAGGAGAGAATTTTGGGATCCCAGGTGTTCATTCGCTCTTTGATATGTTTTAACTCTCTCGAGTCTCGATGGATCCTTTTTTCTGTTACATTTGATTGATGAGAAGTAAGGCTCATTTTAATTTTCATCTGTGTTTTATAGTATGGCCTGGTCATGTGATGTAATGTTTGTGTATACTGCAATCTTACCAATCCACTGGTAATAGTAAACTGACTGTACAGTATGCAGTACATATTAGTATGTATTAGGTTAGTATATGGTTTGGAACAGAAAGTAGGTTTATTCCCATCGTGGTTGGAGCCAAGTATTACCAAAGACACATCTCAAGCAAGGCATCCAGTTCCTTTGACCCCACAGTACACAGCATGGCATCTTTTTCTATTACAAAAAAAATGACCCAAGTAGGTAAGGGGGAGGTAATTTATACTAAACCTCATAGCTGATCGTCAGCCTGGAAATAACACAATTATTTTCCTGAAACCACATCAAAGAGGAGCCAAAAAATCTATTGAAAGATCTCAACTACTGTTAGTGAATCTGCAGTCAACTGAATGGTTTGCACTATGCATGAGCCCAATAAATAAAAGTTTAGAAAACAACACAGCAGAATTTGATGCATAATTTAATTACTTGAGTCCCTAATTCAGACTGCAAAACTGGAGGAATGCTATGAAAGGCACTGCATTTGCTAATCCGTTCAAATCTATAGAATTAATTTACAACTTTGTACACAAATCATTTTAAAAAGCAAGACCAAAATGTTAATCAGCTTAATTTGGTATTTCTCTCTCTTTTTTTTGGGGTGGTGGTGGGTTAGTAGCTGAGCTGTGCAGCATTTTGGTGGGAGAGCAAATGACTGCAGGAGACTTTAAAGCCCCACTGTTTCACTATCAGACATGTTATTTTTTTCTGCTACGCATCCCTAGCTGTGGGGATCATGTGGATATAATCCCAACCCAGTGGCAAACATAAACAATGAGCAAAAACAGGAAATGCAAACTAGCTCCTGGCATGGTTAAACACTGCAAAACTCCAATCCTATAAGAAAAAGTGACACATCTATGAGTAATGCATACCATAGCACTGAAATAAATGCATTGAATATTTTGAGGAGGCCTGAGGATTGTGGAACAGTCATGTTTACATGATGTTGATGCTAACAGGATTATTTACACCTTAAGTATAGTATATTCATCACCCGCATATTTATATAAACTGGTTAAAATGGGAATTTAAAAGTCAATTTCATTTAATTTGCAGGCTGCATGTTTGAAGTCCACTTTTGTGAAGATGAAGCACCTTTCTGAGTCTGTTTCTCACAGGGTTGCCACAGGCTCCACTAGTCCTTGAAGGTTTGTGGATTTGTGAAAAATAGAATAAGACCTTAAAAGTTTCTGAAAATGCATTGATTTTTTTTAAATTAAAATATTCCTCAGTATGCATTATCTCTCTCTGTTCTAAGATCAACACTTCACATCCTGAGGGGAAAAAAAAAAGATTTTACCATGATTTCTTGACTTGAGGCCTATATGATGTCTAATTTGGACCAATGTTGTCTTAACCCAAAACATTCCAAATTTGAGTCCTTTAATTTCACCAAACAAGACCTTGGATATCATTGAAAAGTCGACCTGGCTCTGAAGCCATGACAAAAAGAGAGGGAGACGCAGGCTGAAAGGAAATAATGAGTAATGTATTCAAATAAAGAGTATAACCATAAACACAAAATGTACTAAGATTACAATGAGGTGTGATCATCTGTAAAGTCAGTGGTGAGGGTGCGTGTATGCATGAATGCAACATGCCGTGTGAGGAAAAGGTGTTGGGTGGCTGAAAACAAAACAACAATGTGCGGGGAAAAGAAGAGATGGACTTTCAGCCAGAAAGGTGGGGTCTTATAGTATAGTAAGCACCGGGCCCAGGTGCTTCCAACTATGATGATCAGCACTCCAGGTACCTGCTGAATTATAGAACCAAAAGAAATAGAATACGAAAGCAAACCAGGGGACCGTCACACCAAGTGAATGTGAGAACCCTATTTTTAAAACAAGATAATATATTTCCTACTAGAGGGAAGTGCGGAGAGAGGTGCATCTTCCCACCTCTGGTACTCTGCTTCTGCTTACTAGAGTGCCATTCTGTTAATTACCGAAACCACATGGGTCCAACCATAAGTCCAAATGCTCCCTCTTGTTTTGATTTAAGTTTACTGTATACTCTCTCCCCATAAATGAGAGCAAGAATCAGAGACTTAAGATAAATGCTTATAGGATGCCATAATACAAGGCCACTTGACAGTCACACCTCATCTGGCTGCCCTGACATGATGTTTCATGGAAAGAGTAAAAGTGCTGGTATGTTTCATTGTCATAACAGAAAAAAGGCTTCTGGTACTTGTCTTCTCATTTAATAATTATTCACACTGGCTGAGTGTGTGCCTTTTCAAGGCATCCTCTTTTTTTTTTTTTTTTACTTCTGTCTCTTCCGCTTCAACCTGCTTTATCACATCAATGCCCATCTCACTGCTAAGTTTCTCACCTGTCTCTTGTATGATGTTGTTTGGAAATGGGATAAAGCATGCATGAGGTGAGGTGATAACTGAATTGACAGCTGCTGGTGAAAATATTAGCGGGTAAATTGTTCAACCTTTGTAGCTGTCAATCAGAAACACACACTGCGTAGAATCTTGATAAGAAAAAAATGATGGGGAGTTATTCATTTCCTGTGGCACTATCTGACAGCGTTGTAACCACACCACTTTCAAATCTCATCAGATATTAATGTGTTTTAAGGAATTAAATCATAAATTGCAACATTTAATTTGTTAGATCATGGACACATGGAGAGAGTGATTACTAGGGCTATCTCTTGACTGAAAATTATCTTTTTTTTCTTGAGATATCATTTGTATTAACATGAAATACACTTAAATTAGTAGATGGAATTTTAAAGTGATAACTGCAAAGTATCACATATGTAAAACTAAACTACAAGTGAAACAAGTAATCCAAATAGATTAGAAGCAAAGTTGAATAAAAGTAGATGTCTGATGTGTATTTGAGATTAGCATATGTCCTGTTCGAGACACAATGTAATTTGCAGTGATGAACAACTGATACTATCTTGATCTTTTTACTTGTGTCCATTTAATTGTGGAAGTAAGACTTCTTCAAGCATATACCACCATGTTTATTTAGAAACCTGCCTCACACCCTCTGTAAATAATCGTCATTTCCTACTTCATTTCCTAGCCTACCTGCACAGACATGGGTTTTAAATTGTGGAATGAATTAGGGAAAACCAAAATAAAAGATCTGTTTCATGGAGAGCTCATGAAATCATTCTCTCAACTGACAGAGTTTGGGTTAGACCAAGCTCAATTATTTTGTTGTTTACAATTAAGAAGTTACATAAACTCTGTATCCGAATATATAACTAAAGTAGAAATTAATAATATAGAGGAAGTCTTCCTGAAATCTGGCATAGTACATCAGAAAATATTGAGTTATGTTCAGAAACGGATTGCTGGTGTGGATGAAATCATTATAAATGCTAGTAGACGCTCCTGGGAATTAGACCTAGGAATTACTATTGAGGATGATGAATGGAAGAGGATCCTCCTGAATGCAAAAAAGATGATTTTTTTGCAATAAGTCCCATGAAACATAATTTAAGCTCATCCATAAATTTAATGTAACCTCAGTTATAAGATCTAAATTTGACATTTTTATGTAATATGGATAAGGCCACTTGTTTCCATGTATCCTGGACTTGTCCAAAGAATGCATCATACTGGTACGATATCAAGGAAGTCATTGAAGGCATTCTTGGGTGCACTTTAACTTTGAACACCCTGGTTTGTATTCTGGGAACAGTCAGTGTCTAAGTTTAGAAATACGGCTGTGCTGGTATGCTGCAAGGTTATGCATTTTTCAACTTTGGATTGATGGTTACGTAAACATTAACAAAACCTGACATCTCTGGTATGAGAAAGGCATGAATTTCCTTCCACTTGAAAGATTGTCACATGTACTCAGGAACAATTCATAAGTAATTGGCAACTATCCTAAGAAGATGACTATTTGTAAATCAGAAATCAGACTCCATCTGTGTATCATTGTTTCTTTTGTAAACAGCTGACTCTGGGTGTGGTGTGTGATAAAGGGATACATGTCAATGTATACAGATCACACGGCCACAGTTTGTGTGCATGTGTATGCTTCTACAAATGGAGAACAAATGTGGGATAATTGAATGGATTTGAAGACAATATATGGCATGATCATTGTAAAACTATTGTTTACTTTGGGTTATTAAAATTCTGGGGGATTAAAACTTGATGATGACTTGATGACAAATCCAAACCTTACCATGCTCAAAGGTATTATGCTTCATGTACTGCAAAGTATGATGCTATAATACTCTGGCACTGGCTATGCAGAATATACTGGCCAGACTCTTTTGGGGAAGTTAGGAGACCTTGAGCGCAGTCTCTGCCGTTGTTCTAATGCATTGATTACCCTTGTCTTTTTCCTCTTTTGCCTCTCTCACATGCAGATTTGGTCATCAGGAAAATGTGAGTGGGAATCAAACAGAACTGTACTCTTTCAACTGACTAAAAAAAGAGATCAAGCAAGTCAGGTTCAGCCTATGTTCTGTCATTCCTGAAACAGACAATATCACTGTTGTGTCATAGCCTCAGTGCAATTTCTGTCTCTCTTTGCTGATCAGCTTTCAAAGAACAAGAAGAATTTCAACATGCGTGTTTTGAAAGACTTGACAGCAACAGCAATGTTATGAGGATTTGTGTCCATCATGAAAGAACCAAAGAACTTTATAACATAACACATGAAGACGCATTTCAAACACCTTGTGAGATTTTCGTACTAAAACTCAATATGAGAATCTTTAAAATGTATTCACGAACAGGGAAATATGATTTTTTTTATCTATAGAATTAAACTGTACAGGATGGAGATGATCAATTATATTTACAAGAAAACAAGAATTTGCATTTAATTGGTCTGTGATTATAAAAGGACTCTTATTAAAATGAGTGAAATTTGATAGATGTGACTTGCTGGCCCCTATAGGTGACAACTGTTGTAAAACTCCACTGGTCCTCACTGCCACCGGACTATTGTGTCACTTGTATTATTAGTATGATTTTGTTTCTATTTGGTGTACATGTTAACTAGTGTTCCTCTACAGTGCTACCTGTCTTCATCAAGAGCCATTGGGTCACTTGTGTGAATGCTCCATATTATTATTTTTACGACTGGTGAAGACCTGCATCTCAGTGGCGGTGCGGGGGCGGGAACTCTAATATGATTGGCTCTGGGGCACTGTAAGCTTGAGTGGCAGCCCTTAATGGGAGCCCTGGAGACGTAACCCAACAGCTGTGTATTTGCCGTTAATGAGAGACAGGAGGAGGAGTAAAGATCACAAACTGGAAACTCTCTGATAAACTCTTCCCTCAGAATGGCTGGGGAAGATAGGAGATCATGTTTTCTCCGGAGAACATTGCTCAAGGCTCTCTTTTGTGACTAAACCCTGTATTTGACTCATTGCTCCTGGTCCATTGCTTATGCTTTTGCAGTTATGAACACTGGCGTTAGTGTTGGAAGAAAGGAAGAGTGTGTCGGATGGATTTTGCTCCCTGATGAGCAATGTTGATTTACAGCCCTAAGAAAATGCATTGTTTTTTAATTACGCTGCTGCAGTTTTTCACAGATGATGTCAGGGATAACTAAAGTATCTTATTCCAAGGTGCACTTAACTACAAAGCCTTTGTACTGTAGAATTGATTGTCATTGTGCTCACTGGCAAGAGACCAATTCAATAATGTGCACTACTCCAACATCAAACAACGTTAACAATCAATTCCCCTAATATCCCGAGATGATTGAGACGAGTGAATTACTTCCCTCGCTCATCATAACCGCCTGAGGGTGGCGCCAAATGAATAAATAGCGCCCATATGCACCCAGCTTCCATCTTAGGTTACTCACTTTGCTACATCCAATGCAAATCAACAAGTAAATCATCAGTGCGGGCTACCTGTTACATTACATTTGGGCAAAAGTTATATGATCAATGCATTCAATATATAAATCTTTAATTTTACAGCAAAAAAGTAAACGCTAGATAGGATTAGTGATTGCACTAGGTGTTTATTGCATAGCGTCTATTTCTCTTCTTTAGGTGACCTAGTTTGATGAGATCTTAAGACTAAAGGTATTAAACAAATTCATGGAAGGCAGCCCAGGCATAATATGATGTGAGTGTGAAGTTGCCGTGTGCTGCGGTGGACGGGAGCCCCACCTCCTCCCACGCTCCGATGAGTATAGAGAGAGAGAGGGAGAGAGAGGGAGAGAGAGGGAGAGGAGCAACTAAACCTACCCACAATATCTCATCACTTGCTCTCTGGAAATGCTTCAGATGGAATCCTGTTTTAGGTGCGAGCTACTCTGATTTATGTTGCTGGAAATTACACTTATAATGCTAATATTTGGATAGTCTGTGCGTCTTTAGAGTGCGCCTTACTTACTATAACAGGAGAAGCGCTGGAGAAACTTGGACCAAAGGGATGCACCAAACGAGTGCATATCTTGGCAGGGATCAGTTATTGAGGATTGAAAATGGCATACAGTAGGCTACTCCTATGGGATGAGACGATTCATTTCCCAACGCTATCATAAAACCAATCTGATACAATCCGCTCATAACGTGTAGAATATTTCCGTGGACAGAAATTGAATTTATTTTAAAATGTTATATATAGACGGCTGCCTGACGACTGCGAGACGTGGGATCCTTGAATCTGATTCGGAAAGTTATACGTCGTTTTAATGGATTTGCTGCCTGCCGAAGTAATTTTGATAATACCACTAAGACGGAGGTTTGAGGGTTAGACACCTGCCTCTGGGATCACCGGGGGAAATATCAGCTACAGACGGATTACGCGACAAGCGCACATTGAGAAGTCTCTGGCACAGGTATTGGAATTATGGCAAAATAAACCAAAAAGTTGGTGTGGTTTGTTGGGCATGTGTGTTTGGATTGTTAAAGATATGTGATGGGCTGTTGATCAAGAAAATATTTCTGAATGGCTTAAATCTTAACGATATAAATCTGATAACAGAGGCCAAATAGACTAAACAGAATAAATGTTTTTTGTGTGTGCGGTGCACTTTCTACTAGTCAAGCCTACGGTAGTTCACTGTTCAGTGTTACAGGTTGTGGAATGGATCTAGATACGCTGAATGATACATGGCAATCAAAGCAAATCAGACTGGATGTAAGGTATAGCCCCCGTGAGTAATGGCATTAAGTCTGCATATCAAACACTTTACGTACGTGGATAAGTGCACGCGCTTCAGTCCGGTAATCGGTAATCTTTACTGGCGATCGGTTAATTTCATTTCATTATTCCAGTCTGATTCTGTGAAGCAGAAAATTTGAGCCATTTGCATCATCCCTTAGTCACCATCACTCTGTTGCATTGCATTTCTCTACTAGCCGTAAACATAACATTCACTCCATTTATCAGCGGAGGATCTTTATGTAAAGCCATTTACTCAAACTAACGATTTCTCTGCAAAGACTTCCGACTCTTAGCTCGTAGCCTATTAATAAACAATTATCTGATCGGTATCCTGCAATTTTCATATGAAGAGATTGTGTAATTGGTAATGGGTGGAAAAATCCTAATTGGCGCATCCACACGGGTAATCTCCTCTCCTCTGTAGTGAGAGTCTGGGGTGTTGTTTCTCGCCACTCCACCGACCACCAGGCAGGTTTTAATAGTCTATTCTACATAGTGATGTCTGTCTAAGCTCCCACACTGCAGGACATCAAAACTGAGCAGATCAAAACCGGCCCATAAACCCAGTTTTACCTTATACGTAAACTATCTCCAAGGAATATGTTAACCTAATGAATGTGATGATCCACACCAGCAGTTATGTTGTTTGACAAAAGACAAACTTAAGTGGAATTCTATCTATCTATCTATCTATCTATCTATCTATCTATCTATACTGCTCAAGAAATTTCTGATGTGAAAGGATGAATAGGGATCAAAAACATACACTGTCAGTGGTCATTTCACCGTTTGTTCCCCTTTAATTTGACTCTCTCATCCTCATAGCAGGCAGCTGAACCTTAGTGACAGCATCCACCTTACACAGTCTCTCTACTGTGCTCTGAAAACTGAAGAGCTACTGTGGAATATTAGTTTCGGGATGTGTCATCTAATGGAGTTGCTGTGGGGAGGGATGTATTCTGCCATGACTGCTCAGTAGATATTTTGAATCTGAGAAAGATAACTCTTTAAAATAATGTAAATGTGGTTAAATATCCCTTTAAAGTAAACTCAAATATCAAGTTTGTGACTTTTCAGCATCATCAAAGTCTTTATATCTCCCTTTAAATGATCTGGCAAGGCTTACATGCAGCCGCTTTCGTCTCAATGCATTCACTTGGATTTCAGATGTAGGATGGACCCTCCCTCATTATTTTTTTTAGAGTGGAATACATGGATGACTCTGTGACAGATTCAAATGCCCAGGCCTTGAGCTTGTGTACCAACCAAAAACCATAGCCTTCTCACCACCATTCATCAGTTAATGCAGTCACTTCAGAGGTCTGACTCCTACAGAATAACACTTTGCAATAAAGTTCATGGGAACATGAGCCGGAAGGAGACCTGGGGCTGACATGATGCTGCATAACATGAATCATGGTGGCGGGATGGCATTGTTTTTTAATTGGTATACTAGCTAAGGGCACTGGGTCTGTCAATAAATGAAATCACATCAATGGGTAAAATAATTAAATCATCTGCTCATTCCACACTGTACCAAAGCAGGGTAGAGCGTATCGTACAGTTGAAATTCATAAGCATGATTTCTACATTAGAGGCTGTAAGACATGAAGTTATCCGGTGGTACTGATGGATCATAATTCTTTAAGCAGCCAAATAGTATGAAATCACATGTGCCCCCTATAATAAATTGAAATGTTTGAGACTGGACACAACACTAACCTTTCCTCTGATATCTCTATTTAACATATTAGCAAATATACACCCAAACCCAATAGCTGGCAGTGTGTATTCTTCAGTCATTTTGCTCTACCTGTGGAGTGGCCAACCTAAAGAGCAAATGTCACCCAGTCACTCACTGAGTTGACTCTCAGTAGATTGTCTGTTTCTATGGTAACCAGGCCAGGCGCACATGCACAGCATGCATGTTTCGTTTTTTACTCATATCTATACTACTTTTTTTATTATTCCTGTGTCCAAATTTAGTCAGCCACAAACTGTCATCAACTACTTCAATCGGAATATTTAAGCATTTAGCCTTAGCAAGCTAGCTAGGCTAGTAGCGCTAAGTAAATCAACAGCTGTGTTAACAAATCCATGACTCTTCTTTTGCATTTGTAAGCAATGAAAGCAGTAGATGGTGTTGTGTATGCTAGCAATCATTCAGACATTTCTTTGAAGTTAAGCAAGGTTTCTTGTTGACTCTTACTTGGATAGCAAGTCTTTTGTTTGGAAAGCTATACCTATTTAAATTGACTTACCTCATATGAAATGATCTGAACAGACCCTGTACTGATTGTTGTCTGCCTTGATGTCTTTGCAACTGATTATGACTATCCATAACCGTCTTCTTTTGTTCTGATAGTCATTTTGTTTTTTCCCATTGAATTTTGGAACTCTATAAAATGATTTCTTCTCCACCATTTTTCTTGCCTTATTGAAACAGCCAACCACATCAAGTCGGACTAGGCAGTTACACTGGAACTATGTGGTGGTCTCCCAACATGGCTGCTGGGGGATTCTAGAATTCTTCTGCAACGCCTCTTTACAAATAAATTGCAGAATGTTCAGGTGACCTAGATAGGATGTGTGGATGATGTCATCATTTACTCTAGCAGGCTCTATCAATTACATGATAGTCATTGCGCTTCATACATGTTTTATGTTACGTTTAGCATTGTAATCTTTTGTGAAATTCACAGTTACTAGTGTGATAACTTATAAAGTTATTTATTTACAGATTCATTTATTTAATCACATGCTCCATTTGGAAAATTGTGCTATTTTGCTGCTACCACCAATAATGGGAATTGTGTGATAGCACAATATGTCCCTCCAGGGACCACTTTTTATAATTTCCATTCAATACTACTGTCAGTGGGTTCTTGATGTAAAAAAGGTTTTAAATAAAATGACACAAATTCATGAGCAATTGTCAGCTTTTATAAGGTATTTTCCACCAAATTGGATAAGTTAAAGGATAACTACATCTGTTTTTGTATATGGGATACCCGGTTTCATAGTACCAACAATATTTGACTTCAGCCCCCCTGGTGCTGATTAAAAGTCATTGAGTTGTAAATAATCTGTATCTTGCAGGTAATGGGGACTATTGGGTGCTGTTTAATAATATTCTGCTTATCTTGCTCATTTCTGACTAACAGGTCCCTAACTGCTGTCTAGAATATCAGCGGAGAAGGACAAGGGACTTGTTTTTTACCTAATAATAACCATAACCTCAATTGATTCAGAGTCTGACAAAAACACTATCTGCTGATACTGATTATAAATCTTATTTTTTCTCTTTGATAACTACATAGCTGTTAAGAATCTATTCCTATGGATGCCCTCTGATTGGGATTAGTGTTGTCACCAACATTTTCATTTCTTGTACCAAAACCCATGTACCATGGTTTCAAATCTACACCACCATCTATACCACATAAAGCAAGCAAGCAAACAAAGAAACTCTTAAATCATAATCTAAATCATAATACGTGCAACAATCAACCCCAATCAACTTTATTTTCTGTTTTTATTTCCACCCAAAAATAAAATGATACCAACCTAGAAGATAGTTTTGAAGGGAGGGAACCGAAACTATGAGAAGCGTGCTTGTGATACTAAAAGGTTTTTGGGAGGTTTGTCAGTGGAGCAGTTTCAGGATGAGGTGAGACTCAATCAGAACTTGCAGCTTGATGGATTGTTTTGCTGCCAGAGAAGTCTCTGTACCTTCTCTTCTGTGTTGAGCAGGGGTGCAGGCACTGGGTACTGAGGTCTGGAGGGTGAGGAGGAGGAGGAGGGATGGAGGATTGTTGGCAGCTGCAAGGGAGAAGTTGGGGTTGCCCTGTTCTTCAAAACGTCAGTTGAAGGAATAGATAGAAATGAAAGGAAAGGACGCAACCAGAAATATGAGGAGGGCAACTCCCCTTCAGACTGAGTCCAAGGTGACAGACAGTGGGATTTTTAACATTACCGGCAATGGTGAGAGCCTCTTCCTTTCCCCTTGCTTCCGGTTGGACCTCAGCTCCATTTCTATCTATAGAGGCAGTTGGCAAGTGTGGGAGTTGGGTATGCTTGGGTGGGTCTTCTCCTGCAGCTTGTGAATCTGTTGAGCGATGGCCATGCTGAGCCTGAGTCATGAAAAACGGACTCTCTAGTCAGGTCTTGTACACGGACTTGGCATCCCTGATGGCCTTAATAAGCTGGGTTTTGGCCAGGCAGTATTCACTTCTATTTCCCATCCGGAGAGTCTGCTCTGTGATATTCTTCTGGGTCCTAAACTCCTTAGGTAATCATGGTTCAATGGTTTTACACTTGACAGCGGTCTTCTTTGCAAGGCAAACACCCCAGAAAGTGGTATAGGAGCAGACAGTGTGTGTGTATGTGTCAACCCCATCCGGCAGTGTGAGGCAGTCTTTTAGAGTCCACCTCTGTATTGTGGTACAGATAGGTATGGCTGCCTAAACTCTTTTCTGTATGTTGAATGTTTTTTCCTCATTGGATTGAACAATTGATGTGTTGATTGGATTTTGGGAGTTATATGTTAACATTACAGTGTTAAAATCACCCAGAATGAAGATTACAGAGTTATTATGTCAATTTGATAGACTGATTTCCAGTTCTATTATCTGCACACTGCGAAGGTTATAGAAGCAAGACGTAAAAACATCAGATGTTAAAACAATAGACAAAAACCATTGATTCCACGCTGGTTGACTAGATTTGTGATATGACTGCCACATCGGAGCACCGCTGTTTGGTGATGAAAACTCAAGGCTGCCTCCTTTTGATTTGCTGAGTTATGTATCACAATCCACCTGAATCAGCTTGTAGTCTTGTAGGTCTACCACAGCATCTAGAATAGCAAATGATAACCACATTTTCCAGTGGAAAATGCTGAGTTGCAAGAGAAGCCATTCTTAGTTGTGTTCAGCAGTTCTAATTCATCCATTTTGTTGTTCAGGGAGAGACATACAGTAGTCCGGGAAGTGTCATGCGGAAACCTCACATCCTCCAGCGGTGACGCACCTCAGCACACTTTACCCTACACTGCCGTCTTAGAGTGCTTTGGACTGGGCAAAAGAATTTCACTGCAGTCAAGTTTTTGATTATAAATGTCAGTGAGAGAGCTCAGAAATTTGGGTATAAAGACCTAAAGCCACAATATTGTCCACAATATTCATCAGATAACAGATTCTGACTGATGGCAAAACACATATTTCACAAGTAACATGAATTTTTATGTAAGTGTAAACAAAGAAAAAGAACACCAATTCACTGTGGCTGCCAGGCACGGTGCCATCTGGAAGAGAGGCATAGGGCCAACTGGAAGACATTAAGTCGTGAGTGTCATCAACCATAACAGTCATGCTATTACCAAAGCAATCCTATTCATTCTGGAAGGGGCCGTAATGGTAGGGGCAGTTTTAGCTAAACAAAAATGTAAGAAATGTAATAAATTAAGGATTTCATTTGAAAATGTCCATTCAGCTATACTGATATATTGAATCATTTTGGTACCTGAATGACCTGGAATTCATTAGTGAATATTTCAACACCAGATTATTCTATCCTCAAAAACATAACCATTTTGTAAGCATCAAGACAACTTCCTGGTATATTTTGTAAGAGTAGTTGTTATGTTTTCCAAATGGTGGATATATCTAATTTTAATTAATTAAACTCTTCAAATGTTAATGGAATAATTTGCTTTGATCAGTTTAAAATTGAAGTGTTATTTAAATACTGAGGAAAAATATTATTTAAATCTTCATTTATCTAAAATCTTTATTTAACAAATCAGTACATCAGTTCATGTCTGGCCTACTTCTAGACAGCAATTTGAAATGTTTCTATTACCCATACTCCATGATGATATGATAAACGATGATCTTCCGTTAACCCACATGATGTTAACTGTCAGTGGTTAGTTTCAGAAATGTGTTTCTTCATTGCATTCTCTAATTATACTTTTGCCCCGGCCTGTCTTCCTCGTTCCTACACACAAACACACACAGACACCCATACACAGACTCACTATTCAAGCCACATCGACTAGAGGCTCCCCTGCAAATGTAAAAAGGGACACATCAATAACTAAGCAATTAGTGCATCAATAACCTGCACTTCCAATTTTAACATATTCAGAGGAATTGGATTTCTCATTGGATTTCTGTATATTTGTGTTTTGCTGTCTAGCTTAATACATATTTGCTTTGCTCTTCTTTGGAACATTGTTTCATGCTAGAAGGTGCAGAAAATATTGATTCAAGTTTAGAATAATGCACTATCTGCCCATATTCATGTATACTACACTATCTTTATATTTCTGTCTTTTTTCTCACACACAAACCCACTGCAAAGGGGTCCTTACAATCTGCACTGAGAACACACACATAAACTGACACCACTTCATTACACGTGTACACACACACACACACACACACACTAATAAAGAGCCATCTAAACAGGCAAAACATTGCCACCAATAGGTTTTCCAGAGCACTGGACCTTGATGTTTAACCTCAATGTCTGCTTCCATTTCAGTTACCAGTAGAACTGTTCACATGCACAGGAAATAATTGTAAGTCTAAAATAATTTGCAGCATAAAAAAGTCTGAATTCTGTAGCTTGCGGTAATACGGATCAAAGAAGATACTAAAATAATGGTTAGTAATTAATGAGTTGACATAGCAGGTTAGAAATCAAACATGATGATTACAGTGTTTGAATTAGCCAATAGCAATGGAGCAGGGATGGAAATATATGCATTTTGTATTGTTGCAAGCTGCATGTGTTGATAATATTAGGCCCAAATTACAAAATCTACATGAAGATAAATGGCTTTACTGCCTCTGTGACACTCAGTTTACCCAAGCATCGGAGGCATTCAAAGGGTTCAGTCCTTTCCTTAGACAATATCTTGGCATGTTGTTAAGAATTTATCTTTGAGGGTATGTATTATTCTTATTCTATATATTTTTGAGTTGCCATTTAATGATGTTCTGATCATTGGTGTTCTGACATATTTCATATTAGACCTTCATTTGATTATGCAGCTGAAACAATGCACACTGGTGCTTGAGTTTGTTTTCTGCGTTAGCTCTCTAAATATCATTTTTACAAAATGAAATTTGCACAAAAGAGACATTCATTAAAGCTATGTGACAGAAAAGAAACCATGCTGAGCTACTGTTAGGATTTCATGTTTGGAAAATTACTCTTTTCCCTTTGTTGTTGGAAAAACCGGAGGTTTAGCTCTTGCTACAGTAATTTGCTTTGCTAATTATTATACTGTGCTTCCAGGCCTGCTTTGGGTTTGGTTACAATTTATTGACAAACATATAACATTTACAGAGTTTTAGAGAGAGAGTTTTAGAGTTATAATAGGTACAACAATACAATGCAGAAATATTTCAAAGGTTTTTCTGCTGACTGAATGTATCACTCTGTGATCTCCCTATGTAACATCCGATAATGAATTATTGCCTACAAAGATGTTATTTTTTTCAGGAAGAAGATAAATTAATTTTACTAACACAGTATCAAATAATGTACATCAAGCTTGTTGCAGCTAAATCTTCAACACATGATTTTCTTAAGGAAGCAACATTTTAAAGCCATTTCACTTGTTTATCATTTCACAGGCAGATCTTCTGATGACCTAATGGAACTGAATTTGGGAGCAGTCTTGTTGTGTGTCCTAGTGCTGGTCTGTGGCTTGGCTGAAGGCAGTATCCTGTACCGGGTCCAGGAGGAGCAGCCTCCCAACACCCTTATAGGTAGCCTGGCAGCAGACCAGGGACTGCCAGACTCGGGTCATCTCTACAAGCTGGAGGTGGGTGCCCCTTACCTTCGTGTCGATGGGAAGACAGGAGACATCTTCACCACAGAGATCCCCATAGACAGAGAGACCCTGAGGGACTGTCGATCCCAGACTAAGGGTAAGCCCTGCTACCTGGAATTTGAAGTGTCAGTGACAGACTTGATTCAAAACCAGAGCCCACGACTCATCGAGGGACGCATTGAGGTGCAGGACATCAATGACAACACACCACAATTTCCCTCTTCTGTGCTGTCCATCTCTGTCCCCGAGAACACACACATGGGGGCACTATTCCCCATACCCCTAGCTACTGACAGGGACTCAGAGAGGAATGGGGTGGCTGACTATGCCCTGACAGCAGGGCCAGATGCAGCAACCCTGTTTGGCCTGCAAGTGGCTGAGGACAGGGGGGAGAAGCTCCCCCAGCTCATTGTCCTGGGTAGCCTAGACCGTGAGTTAAAGGATTCCTATGACCTGACCATCAAGGCAGTGGATGGAGGAAACCCACAGCGCTACAGCAGTGCTTTGCTGAGAGTGGTAGTAACCGATGCCAATGATAACTCTCCCAAGTTTGAGAAGTCCACTTATGAGGCGGAAGTGTCGGAGAATAGCCCGATGGGGCACTCTGTGTTACAGGTGAGATGGTTTTGTAAAGACTCTTTGATATGTATGATATGCTTGAAATTTGTGTTTAAAAGAGCTTTTTTGAATGAACTTGGAATGAAAAGTCAAATTGCAATCAAAATATGTTGTGCTGCTCAATGCATTGTTTTGGATTTCATATCAACACCTGAGACACACAACAGTCATAGACTTAATCTGTAAAACCATATCCAATAAAACATATTTTCATAGATAGAACATTTTTATCTTTGAATTTCTGAGACTGCTTTCAATTTTAAAAAAAGCCTTTCAAATTTGAATGTTTCAGATCTCATCTCTGATACAAAATCATATACAAAAAGTACAAAAATACAAAAAGACCACAATTAGTCCTTGAGCCACATCTCTTTATTCTATTCAAATTCCTAAAATGTGTTATACAGAATTGATTTACTGTTATTTGCAAGTATTACAGTATTAGCATATGCAGTTGCATACATGCATACAACTCCTTGTTGCTGTTGTTCTTATGCTATGATACTGGCAGATATTGTCTGGCAGAGTTAGAGATACACAATGAAGATGACGTTTATCTAATGTTAAGTAATTATCATTAATAATGATTTGTTTAATTTATTAGTTATTACCTATATGTTGGTATGTGTAGGATTTTCTCTCGCTGTGAAATTGCAATACCATCATGTAATGAACACCAACCCAAATGATCTGCTGTATGTTTTCATGTGATACAATTTGGCAGTTCTCTGGCTCATTTCCCCAGGATAAAAGGGGAATAAATACCAGTAACTTAACCATCAAAAGCAGTGAGGAAGTACAATAATGAAATATGCCTTTAAAAAGCTGCTCACGTGATGATGTAATTATCACAGTCCATTCAGCTATTCTTTCATTAATCAATGATGTGTAGAGAAAATCCTACATAGTTCCCCTTTAACTACTCCCCTTTCTAACCCTACATTGTTACCCTTAATTCAAACTTTTAACCATAGACATTCCTTTTCATTGTAGGTCAAAGCAAATGACTCTGACATGGGCCTTAATGGAGAAATTGAGTACACCCTTCACCAAGCATTAGACCCAGTGCCAAAACTCCTACGAATTGATCGGTCCACCGGCATTATCTATGTCAAAGGATCACTGGACAGGGAGGAAATCAGCAGCTTGTCCTTCTATGTGGTAGCAAGGGATAAAGGTCCACAATCTAAAAGCTCTAAGACCTTTGTAACCATTGAGGTGACTGACCAAAATGATAATGCTCCAGCTGTGGAGATCCGTGGGATTGGTCTTGTGACTCACAGTGAAGGAGTGGCTAACATTTCAGAGGACATGCCAGTGGGAACAGCCGTAGCTTTGGTTCAGGTATCTGACAGGGATGAAGGAGAGAATGCCGTGGTCACTTGTGTGGTAGCAGGTGATGTGCCCTTCCAGCTGCGCCCTGCCAGCGACTCATCCAGTGACAACAAGAGGAAGTATTTCCTACAGACCACCACTCCTCTTGATTATGAAAGGGTGAGGGAATACCGAGTAGAGATTGTGGCTGTAGATTCTGGCAACCCAGCACTCTCTAGTACAAACTCCTTGAAGGTGCAGGTGACTGATGTGAATGACAACTCTCCAATATTCTCCCCAACCTTGTTTGAGGTAGATTTTGCCGAAGAGAACCAGCCAGGGGAAAGGGTTGTGGATGTGACAGCCTCAGACGCTGACAGTGGCACTAATGCAGAACTCATCTATAGCATTGTGGCAGATTCATCCATCAAGGGCCTATTTGAGATTGACCCAAATACAGGAGAAGTAAGAGCCCGAAGCCCACTCGATCGAGAGCATAAAGAGCGCTATGAGTTCCGTGTCACTGCAGCAGATAAAGGGTCACCCGTTCATAAAGGAACAGCAACTGTTGTGATAAAAGTCCTTGATCGCAACGACAATGACCCCAAGTTCATGCTGAGTGGCTATAGCTTTTCAGTCTTGGAGAACATGCCTCCCCTCAGTCCTGTTGGCATGGTGACCGTCTTGGATGTGGATAAGGGTGAGAATGCTCATGTTCACCTCTCTGTTGAGCCTGATGGAGGAAAGTTTGTGGTTCAAAATGGAACAGGTACCATTCTCTCCAGCATTTCATTTGACAGGGAGAAGGAGAGCAGCTACACTTTCCGTCTGAAAGCGGTGGATGGAGGAGAACCTCCTAGGTCTTCATATGTAGGTGTTACCATCAATGTCCTGGATGAAAATGACAATGATCCTGTGGTCACCAAGCCTTCAAATTCCTCCTTCAGGCGCTTGTCCCCTCTAGCTTCCCCAGATAGCCATGTGGAGGTAGTAGAAGCTGAAGACCTGGACAGTGGGCCTAATGCGGAGCTGGTTTTCAGCATTGCTGGTGGAAACCCTTATCAGTTATTCCGCATCTCCCCCTCCAATGGAGAGATCACCCTAGCCAAGGAAATGACCAGAAAACATGGTGGACTACATCGCTTGGTGGTGCGGGTGAGTGACAGGGGCAAGCCTGCACGTCATGCCACTGCCTTGGTCCACATCTATGTCAATGAAACCATTTCAAATGTCAGTCTGGTGGAGGCTCTAGTTGGACACAGTCTTTACACACCGCTGGACAGAGACATTGCTGGTGACCCCGACAGTGGTCTTGCAGCTCAGCGCAGTAACATTTTGTATGGCAGCCTTGCCGGTGTGGCAGGCGTTATCATGTTGATCTTGGTGGTGGTATTTATTCGACACCGCATCCAGAGAGAGACTAAGAGTGGTTACCAGGCTGGCAAGAAGGAATCAAAGGACCTATATGCCCCGAAACAGGCACCAAAGAATGGAAAAGGCAAAAGAGGAAGGAAAGGAAAACCCCAAAAGTCCCCAAAACCCCTTGGAGAAGAGGAAGAAGTCAGCCTTCAAAAGAGTCTCAAGTTCAACCTTGATGGAGTCAGTGATAGCCCCAGGATTCACCTGCCCCTTACATATTCTCCAGGAAGCCCTGACATAGGCAGGCACTATCGCTCCAACTCTCCCTTACCATCCATCCAGCTGCAGGCCCAATCCCCCTCAGCCTCTCAGAAGCATCAGGCTGTCCAGGACCTTCCTGCCACCAATACCTTTGTAGGAACAGGAGGAGATGACAACTCTACCGGCTCAGACCAATACTCAGATTACAGCTACAAGACCAGCCATCCAAAGTATAACAAACAGGTAATGGCCATATCTTCTAAAACTTAACTACTTTACATAAGGTCTGTTTCTGGGGTGGGAGGATTGTGTCTGCAGGGGATGTATGTTTGGAGGGTAATCCTTAAAATTAGGAATGTGTATATGTTATTCTTATAGCATGTAACAGTCCAAAATGTTTTGAAAAATGACTGCCACATATACCCTGACAATGGATTATATTTGAACATTTGCAAGTGAGTTTTCTATTATGATTGTGTCATCAGTCCTTACTTTATCATTGTCAAATTATCCTGAAAACTGTATCATAAATGTGGCAGTCACTTTCCAATTCATTCTCTATGGACCTGTACATGTGTGTGACATCACAGAATAGGCCGGGACAAACTCTTTTCTCTTGTTTAGCAGAAACTTATGAATCTACACTATTACAGACCACCTGTTTTAAGGCATATGTTAAACTGAAATACAATGGTAATCCCCTTAAGCTCTAGCTTTAGGTTTCTATACACTGAAAAAGTAATCAAGCGTGACAATGGTTATAAGCATGAAATTAAATAATTATTGCCATTATTTTGCTTTTGAGAGTAATTTGATTAAGTTGTTTTGAATCGTGGCAGGAGTGTTTCATATAGTTTTGCAGACTACAATTATTGACCTAATACATTGCCATGTGCCTCCTCCCTATAAACTACAAGCAACATCACTCAATAATTTCCCTAATCATAAACTGCAATCACATTGCTGTTATGGTATTAATTTTGCTCCCATGTAACTTATATATGGAAGCAAAAAAGCTAGCCATAACAAAATATATTAGCTGTAAAAATTAATAACTCAAGTTATGTTGTGAAATGTCGCAATGCAAGAAGCAGATGCAGATGGCTCTCCAGTCTGTTCAATAATCCATCCAGTTGGCAGTGGAGGTAAGCAGTGAAGGGAAGGTCTATTTCACAGTGACTTACTCATGCTCCTCTCTGACCTCTAGTGCTCTGATCTCTACAGGTCATTTGCTCTTATCTCTTTACTCCTCATGCTCTTATCTCCTCTTATCTCTACAACATGTGGTACAGCTCGAATTGCCATGGAAACAGAAATATTAATAGACTCAGAGGGGATTATGAATGGAAAAATTGTGGAGTCTAGGGATAGAAAGCCACTGTGTCTGTAGGTTTCTGTGTCATCTGCAAGTGTGTGAATGTGAGTGTTAGTGTGTGTGTAGGGGGATAAGATAAGATAAGATAAGGTGGATAAGATAAAACGGGATATAATCTGACTACCATTATCTGTCTGTATTAAAAAGATGGTCCACATACTGAAAATATTTGATATTGATATATTTATTTCAAGTATAGAATTCTAGGTTATCACCTGACATACAAAACACTTCCACACATTATGTCACAATTGTGTTAACACCTTGCTAAAGGTATTTTTCCAAGATATTGCAGATCAAATTTGACACGTAGAAATTAACGGAAAGAGAAGTATAAAACATGCCACTGAGTCAGAGCCAGTCAGTAGCAGTTTGCTGGTGGGTAGTTCCAGCAGATGTTGGCTGACAGCTTAGGTGATCAGAAGCCTTTGTGGGTGGAGTCAGTTTAGAGAACAGTCACCCACAGTCACAACTGTCTCCTTGATGGACAACATAAGGGACCAAAGTGACTCCAAGCCATGGAGTTGTTTGGATATTTGTGTATAACATCAATATCTGTGTTTGTGTGTGGATTTCCTGTTTAGCAGAGTGTTCATTGTAACTGTGGTGCAGATGTAAGCTCTCAGTAAAAGACAGTGTGGTTTCTCCATGTGATAACGTAAATAGGTTTGAGGCATGACTCAGGTGATTGACAGCCTGTGTAAAAACACGGACAGATGTTGAAACTCATGTGACATACCTCAGCAGATGTTGTCTCATGTATGGCATCCCCTCTCACATCAAGAACAGATTGACCAAAATAAATAATGAACACCATTGCCAAGTGATGTGACAGATGTAGAGTGGTGCCCCTACTTTAATTAACTGCGCTTCTCTCTACAATAGCTTTTCATTGTGAATGTGGTCAGGTGGCTGTGGTTACTACTGAGCTTCTACAGATTGTAATCAGAAGGTACAACATTTTAACACATAAAAAACACAAAACTACTTCACTCAACTCTACACATACAACTCTTATTAGTTATAGTGAGAGGATTTTGAAGGATTTTCATCATGAATGGATTTTAGCTCTAATGTAAAAATTCTTTAACTGTATTTGCTGCATTAGTCTGCTTTTTCTTTATTCCTTCTGTTTCTAATTAAAGCCAGTGTACTTATTATAAGTACCAATCTATTGGTGGGTAAAGTAAACAGTCAATGCACAATCTGTATCAGAATCAGAAACAGGTTTATTGCCAAATATGTTTTCACGTACAAGGAATTTGTCTTGGTGTTTGGTGCGTAACAAACAATAACAATAAACAATAAACATAGCAAGAGAAAAATAAAAACAAAACAAGAATAAAAGCAAGTACTGTAAAGGCAAAGGTCGAGAATACAATATAAAATAGAGAAATTCACAGTAAAATATATTATAGTGGCGATATCCTCTGCATAAACACATGAACGTGTACAAAACAAGTTCACCAACACTTTGACACATGTAGTTGGATTTCTGTCATAATCCAAGAGGAGTAGTACCTGCAGTGCCTACCTACAAAGAGCTGTAAGATCTGACTAAACCTCTAAGATTACACCAAAAATGTACATAGACTTACAATGGGGACACAGGTCTTACATACATGTAGTGTAAGTGTAACGCTGGCATAATGTCTTTCATTAGGTGTAGTGTACATGTAGCATTGGCTTATAGTGTAAATTATGTCTGCACTACACCTACGTCACACTAGATTTATCCTTATTCATAAAAAGTGTTGGTGCACTTGTTTTGTACACGTTCATGTGTTTATGCAGAGGATATCGCCACGTTGATACTTATCTTCTTAGAAACATCTACATGTGTAAACTCCTGCCTTGAGAAATAGCCTAACCCCAGGCTCAATGACAGAATTGTCAGATACACACAAGAAAGGTTCAGTGAGCTTGCTAAGACCCTAAGGAGAGTTTCTGATGTCCTAATTTGATTAAAGTATCACCTAAGCTAGTGCAAGCTATACAAACTGTCAGGAAATTCCAGTGCAGGGCTTTAGCAGCCTATTCAGCAATGTACTCATTATGTTTGTTTAAACCCAGTGTAGAACCGTTTTTTGGTTTGTTTTATCCCTGTGGTAATTATGAACACAGATTCATACATTTGGAAGTAGCATTGCACTATCAATTCTAAAATATTCTGATCATCTTCCAAGACTCTATAGAGAATTTGTCTGCGCACTAATTGGTTTAGATTGACCCACTTAAGGCATTATTGGGGACATCCCCTTCCAATGCACAGACTGTGGTTAAAGACAGTTGGGCAAAAAATACGCATTGCCTCATGGCAAATGAAAATTATATATATTTTTTAAATGCTTTGCTTGCTCAGAAAATTAACCTAACCTACAAAACTAAATCCTAGGATTAAACCTATCCTTCAGAAACCCTGAAGCTGCTGTTGTAACTAATGTGTCCAGACAGGGCTGATACAATTCAATACCATGCACAGCCCTTTATATTGCATCCATTCAAACGTCTGTGTGCAAATGCCGACCATCAGTTTCAAAAGTCACAAAAGGGGAAGGAATGACAATGATCTACTAGGATCCATTACATGGTTAGATTTGCGTCCTCAATACTTCTTTGTCCACCTTTTTTGCCACGACAATCTTTAGGATTGTACCCAACAGTGATTACATTGTTGAAATGCAAAACGACCTCATTGTTGAGAATCAAAATAGACCTAGCTTGTTTGCAATTTTCAATAAGATAGCCCACTTTATGTAAAATTGGCAAAAAATGCCAGTGCATGCATGAATCTTTTATAAACATGATGAGCACACTACTGGATAGGCTGCTATAGCCTCCATACGCTGGATGGAGGTCACTACAGTTGCTTTTATATTGCCTGCACTTGCTTAGGAAATATCATGATTAAAGTGGGACATTGGAAACTTTCTTTAGGGTCTTGGCAAGCTTGGTGAACCATTCTCAATTGTATTTGATTTGTTATTGAGCCAGGGCAGGCATTTACATGTGCATATGCTTCAAAGGAAATAACTATCAATATGGCAATATCCTCTCACATGTAAACACATGGATATATGTCAAGTGTAGAGCAGAGTATGCGTGTAGGCATTACAGGAACTGGTTCGTTAGGATATAGCTGAAATCCTACTTTATATGTGCACTCACAAATACATGAACACACAGAAACACACTGATTGATTTATTCACTCACATTTTGTGGCTGATTGTGGTCTGTATTATAACTGTTTTTGTTCATGAGTAGCTTCATTACATTCATATGCTGTTGACTTCAGCAGAATCTACAGTGCTAGCCATTATGGAGGTCAAACTTTAGGCATGGTTGCCATGTTTGCTAACCCTAATCACTGCTGCCATACAGCTGTGCCAACCTTAACGAAAATAAATAACTGGAAAGCCTTACATTACTAATACAAGATAATAGATGCTTTGTCCTCTTTGAATGTATGATATTGCATGATGGTTGCTGGGGAAACCAGTGGCTCACATTCAGTCGTTAGAGCTGATAATTAGCCCTGTTGGGTCCAAGATCTGACACCTTTTTTTTTCACACAGTGTTTAATGATGTAACCCACCCTCTTTGGACACACAATATGAGCGATGTGAAACAAAGAGAATCTAAGGCAAAACCCTCCCTGTTCATTTTTTTTTAAAGTCTGTGTGTGATTACTGCTTGAAAAGTTATACATTTGTATTTAATATAAAATCACACAATTACAATGTTGATTTGTCAAAGATGACTGAGTGTTGTCCCCATGTGGCCTCCTCCTTCATCTTCATCTCTGGTTTGCAGCCAGCTCAAGCCACTCTGATAGATTCCATCAGGGAGGAGGGATATGAGTCAGGGCTAGTCTTAATTAACCTGCTTCATTGTTACGCAGGGCCTATACTTTGTGAACTTTAGGCATCCCTTTGAGCTGGGATTAACCCAATTTAGCCCAGCACTGCTATTTGAAGTCAGCAGAGGTACAGTATATTTTATAGATGAGCCCCGAGGCAAAATTTGCACTTGTTGTACAAGACTTTGACACATAATGCTGTGTTTTATTTTTACTCAAGACCAGTGGAACCTAGAAAGAAATCAGAAATAGGCCATCTGGAATTCAGTTGATTGGGAAAGCAGACTGGAGTTGATTGGTTTCTTATATTTTCCCCTATCCCACTATCCATTTGCCTTTCAATAGTTTTTACGTTTTATAGGTAGGAAGACACACACGTGCATGTGTGCGCGTACATACAAACACACACACACACAGATGGCTCTTTGTGCCCAAAATATTTGCCCTGGCTGATTACCCAGACAAAGAAGGCAAGGAAAGTGAGGAAGCATTGGTTCTGCAAGGGAGCATTGTAGACACAGGAATAATTTACCCTGTACTGCATGTCTTGCTTTCTGTTTTATAGCGCAATAGTGTGATGCAATAGATTGTGTTCGCACTGGATTGTATTGAAAAAATAATAATTTTCAGTCCCCAATATTGCTGCCATTTCTCATTCTAACTTACAGCCTAATGCTATTTTCTGCAGGATTGCCCGTGATATACCAATTGGCTTGCCAAAACCCTCTTTATATAAGGATAAGTGACCTTAGTGTACAATACACATATTTTTTTCTCTCCTCTAGTCATGTCACAACATGTAGCCTTTAAACAAAAGATAAGTTTACCTCTATTTATCAAGTTGCTATGAGGTCCATATATTCAGATACATCATTTAGTAAAATATTATAAATAACTGTTTTGTTTTTTTAAGTTGTCTATCTTCGCAATCTGCAACTCAACCAAAAGGTTTGACAAATGAGGCCTGTTCACATTACATTGCCTGTGGTTGGCTGAGTACAGAGAGAGGTAGACTTGTGGTTGGTGGCATAGTAGCATCTGTCTTCCAGTCCTAGCTGCCGGAAAATACAACATGAAATTAATTGCTTTAGATTAACATGCTAGAGGGTTGAAGATAAGTGCTTCCTAAAACGAGGGAACTATTAATTCCCTCATGATTGTCCCTGATGATGAAATGGAACATGTCCTGAAGTTTTGGCTATGACCTGTAACAGTAGGGTAACTACTGATACAGACAGTGAAGAAACAGATTCTGTAACATTCAAGGCAGTTGACCATATAAAACATTTTCCATGAATTAACTCCATTAAAGTTGGTCAAGTTGGTATTTCTTTTATTGTTATCAGTGACAACATATTACCTGTTAAGGCATTGATGTAACAGTTACATCAAACAGTAACTCCCCTGTCCTCCCCTGGGAACACCTACT
>CABFOQ010000006.1:19914-40071 GCA_900660455.1 Gephyroberyx darwinii | reverse complement strand
CGTACCCTCGTGATGTGCCCTGATTGGCTAAAATGTTACGTACAACTTCAGGGAAGCGTGTAAACAAACTAAACCCCGGAAGAGGGAAGCGGAAGACTCAGACAAATGTATAAAGTAAAAGTTAGTCCATCGGGACACCTTTAATAAACATATCTTCGTATGAAAATCAGTTCTCCAACAAAACTGCCTTTCTTTCCGTGAAGCACTCGTATTGTTTCAGTCCCATGTGAGAGTGAGGTGATAGCGTACAGTAAGTTATGCGACGTTACTAGTTACCAAGTTAACATCAAGCTAACGTTAGTCAGCTAAATGTTAATGTTATCTTGCTCTGCTGACAAGTCGCTCCTGGTCTCCTGACATTTGATGACAAGAAGGCACTCGTCAACCTTTCATCAGTTTGTGGAATGATTACTTGAGGGTCTCTTTCAATTTGTCCCTGTTTCGAGCTTCACTTTCTTGTTTCAGGTAAGCTGACACACAACTCGCTAGCGTTGCTGTGGTTAGCTAGCGTTAGCTAACGTTAACGGTAAGCTAACTGCTAGCTCACCTGGATGATTGCTTAACGTTAACATTACATTACTTGTTTCATAGCTGACACATAGTCTGCACGGTAACTATTTATCACATTGTATTTTTACAGATAAATATTTTTTGTTTCAATTGTTGGTGTTGAGTATTGTCCTTAAACGCCTTTGTGTCTGCTGTTACATCAGGTTCAGTCTGGTTGTTCTCTTTTTTGTTTTGTGATGAAGTCTGGATTGCTGTCCAGTCCAATCCTTTCCTGTAATCTCTGTGAAATGCCCTGACACTGAATCCACTGGTTCCAGCATCAAATGACAATGGCGAGAATAGCCTGGTATCAAAAGAAGGTAAACCCAATTGAATAGGTTAAAGTCTACAGAACCATGTGGCAAACAGAAGCTCTAAATGTGGTATTGTTGCAACAGATCGGGGCATATGATCAGCAAGTCTGGGAGAAATCTTTGGAGCAAGCGGATCTCAATGTAAGACAATTAATTCAAACCTGTATGTCACTGTGAAGAGTTAAATATCATTGTTTCATATTGTGCATTACCTTTCACCGCCATGAAAACTAAACCTCCCTGTGTCATCCATCTAGGGCATTGACAGCAAACCAAAGAAGACTGGTCACATCAAGCCAGACCTCATTGATGTTGACTTAGTAAGAGGTGAGAGTGGATATTGTCTGCAATAGTCTGTAATGTGTATATCTGTCTCAAAGTCATTTATAATGATTTGAGTAAAGCTATGAAAGAGACACTTTCTTCCCTCAGGGTCCACATTCAGTAAAGCCAAGCCAGATAGTCCCTGGACAGCTCTGACTCGCAAGGGCCTGGTCAGAGTGTTGCTGTTCCCTTTCTTCTTCAACTGGTGGATCCAGGTGACCTCAAAGTACATCTCCTCATGTATCATGGTGCTCTACTTCATGCAAGGTTAGCTCACAAGTCAGATTTAAGTTCCATCCAGACCGTGTCTCTTTTTGTCACGTCACACTTGTTATTTGCAATGATAAATCTTCTTACCCATCATACTTGAGCAGCAGAAAAATACCTTTTTAGTAAATTCGGTTTAAACATCTCCCCTAAGAGACTTTTTTTGTTTGCTGTTTGTCTATGTGTTGTTCTCCTCAGTGGCAGCAGCAGTGCTGTACTTGGAAGTCCCTGGGGCAAGTGCCAGCGAGGTGTTTGGGCCCATGTGTCTGATGTTGCTGCTGGGTACTGTGCACTGCCAGATTGTGTCGACTGAATCCAGCCGGAGCCCCTCAGGCAGTCCAGCTGCCAGCAGCACCAGCAGCCCAGCACGCAGAAGGAGGTGGGTTCCTCATTGTTAGGCACTGCATATACATTGTTTGTACGAGCACACTCCCACTTCCTTGCACATCCACAAAGTCCCACATTTATACCCACAGATTTCTCATGAAGCCATACTTGTTGCCATGCAATAAAGCCTCTCAGGTACTCTCAACAATGCTCTGTCCGAAGTCCTTTGGTTTTAGGTTACGTTTATCATGTATACCTACAATCTCTGATCTTTGACCCATATTTATTATTGTGTCTCCATCAGGCCAAGGAAGGGCAGAGGGCTGAAAAAAGCAGAAGAAAATGATGACAGCGGGGATACAGAGCAACAGAAGCCCTGGCAGCTTGAAGAAAACCAGCGGTTATACAGAACCGAGGAGAGAGAGGTACAGTCAGTCATCTCATTGGGTTGATAGTCAATCTCAATAGTGCTGGGTGAAGTGAGGCATGAAACTAACTTTTCCTTCAATCAGCCACAGGGGCTTGTGGATTCAGAATTTCATCAACCAATTTAATTTCTCAGCAGCCAAAGTAATTTTCGGAATAGAAAACACTGAATGAATACAGGTTGGCTACCTGGTAAAGTGGCTAGTAGAATTGACAGGCTTACATGCCACAGCCAAAATATATCAGCATTTGGCTGGCGGCTAGTTTTGATGGCCTTGGCAGTTGTCTTGGTGCTGAGTAGAAATTAACTGATCTTTGATATGTTGTCTTTTGTTCATTATGTTATCTTCAGAACTGAGAATGGTTGATTTATTCTGACATACCTCAAACAATTGGTCACAGAAACATCTCCAAGGTGCCTCACAGAAAGCAGATAAACAGGCAGCAACACACAGCAAAACAAATCCTACATAGTACACCAATATCAGTATCACTGTCAGAAATATCCGTACTCAGAGCTCTAAATGTTGCTTGTTTATTTAAACCAAATTCAGCTTTTCACCATAAATTGCCCTGCTGTTAACATATTGCCATCGCTGTGATGTTAAACATTTTGAAGTGTGCGTGCCTGGAGGCGTGGCTAATACACCAGAACGGCCCAGCCATCACTAGTCTTGTTTTAACAATACATGCAATCTGATGCACTTATTGTAAGTCGCTTTGGATAAACCCGTCTGCTAAATGACTGTAATGTAATGATGTAACTATTCCTTGTGCTGTTAAAGTAGGGTGATTTAACTGTTACTATTATGATCATTGATTATTATTATCAACTATTATGATTATTCAGTTGTCCTCTTTTTTTAAAAATCTTTTTCTCACAGAACAATAAAGGAAAGTCAGGGTTTGGGGCATCTGATGAGCTCTCCAGTGAGGAAGAGGAGGAACACTCAGTAGAAGTCATTCGTCCCCTACCTCATCAAGAGAGACACCCTGCTGCAACATGGCTGAAATCTGCATCTGTCCTTAGGAAGAGAAGTCTTACGTCTCTCTCAGCACCCACACCAAGACCTCAGGTAAACCTTGCATGTATTGGATATTGTTTCAATGTATTTTAATCAGGCTGTAATAATGTAATAATCACATGAATAATGGACAATATCCTCAGTTCATACTTACATATGGCATACCCAAACTCTTTTTGAATACTGGCAAATTGCAATATGTTTGATTTGAAAGCAGGAAGGAAGTGGGGCTATTGCCAAGGACACCAAGGTGAAGCCTCGTGAACTGGAGCGCCTCAGGCCAAGCGTGGGCTCCCGGCCCGCCTCTGACACTGATGACACATTATGGGAGGAGCTTCTCCAAGGGCCTGACTCCGCCTCATCTGGGAGCACTGACAGTGAGGGGGAGGGGAGGTACAATTCTGGCATAACAGTCCCCCAAGCCACCACTCTGAGTAGTGATGACGAGAGCCTACAGCAAGGAATCGCTGGAGTGAGTCTGCCAAAAAACTATTAGACTATTTTTTTTATTCTACTGGTATATTTGCCAATTTGAAATTGACCTTTCTTTATGGGAAAATTACCTGAGAAAACATGTTGGCCTTTGATAAATCATTCTTGGTCTAGTGATGAATTATTTGGTTGTTACATCTTTGAAACAAAATTGAATGAAAATCATCAAAATCTCATTTATGAATTTCGCAGGCTAAAGTTGCCTACCTAACAGGGTACTTGGTATTATTGTAACTGATGTTGAATGTTAGCGTCCTGTTGTAATATGTATTCTGTAACCAAAGTGGCAGTCACATTAAGCCTGAGAGCTTCTGAGAGCTTCAGTGGTCATTTTTCATTTGTCTCAAACGAAGGCCATCTTCCAAATAATCACAAAGGGATGCTTGATAGAATCTCATATTTGCCCTGACATCATCATCATCATGTCTGGTTACATTTTTTGAGGGTGATATATCCACGACCCTGACCTGCTGACTACGTATTTGCACAGCATACACAGTAAATTGGTGGTTTAACAACGTGTAAATGTCCAGTGTGTAACTGTGCAATGAGATATACTACAGTACCGTTTCATAAACAATAGGGCATAACACAATATTAGTTCACTGTCAGCCCTTTGAATAGCCTTTGAGGAATGTATGTGATCTATTGCATTTCAGGGCCAGCTGTCGTGGCTGCAAGCATGCCACCCATCCAAGGACCGTGTCAGTGCCATAATATGGGAGCAGGGCGAGTGTAAGAAAGCAGACATGTCAGTATTGGAGATCAGTGGGATCATCCTCACACGGGTACACCTCCCAAAGACCACTCATTACACATCGGTGTTCGATATATTCGCCCCGATTAAGGAGCGATCACTCTGGTAGAAGTCTTAGTGATGTATGCTAGACAGACTTTTGATTGTTGGTTTTAGTGCTAGCCCTGATTCAGTGGCAGATGGGTGGGATATACTGTATGCCAGAAAGTTTACACAATCACAGGAAAGTTTTTGAAAGTTTAAATTAGTATATTTTTCTCTATCTGAATCATCTGTGGTAGGTTCCACCCATCTGGTACTCTATGTAGTTTAAAGAAAAATCTACAACTTGGCTTGATGTTTGTTAGGCTGAGCTGCTGCATGATATTTGATTTTATTTCTGTAATATCATATATGTATCTGTATACTCAGTCTCTGTTAATTCAACACAACACTGCTGTCTATATACCACCAAGATTTATTTCTAGTCGGATTGTTTATCATCCCATGTGCCTTCTGTTTTGCAACATGACAGGATGGCATCTCTCGTTAACAGGTGAAGTTGGTGGAGCAAGGCATGGGTTACCTTATGTTTGGTGGGTTGGTGACTGCTACCCTGGCACTGCTTCCCTTTGCCTTCCGCATGGCACAGCTCCTGGACATGTCAAGCCTTGGGCCCCTGTCCCTGATGGAGCTGATGGAAATGGCCGTGGGGCCACTTGATGCCCAAGCCTATGCCCTTTTCTTCATCACGACAGTGGAAAGAGTCTGCCTCACAGGCCTGTTCTTCTTCATGGTGTGTGTGGCTGAAAGAACCTACAAACAGGTGAGCAATAACTTTACTATAAAGCTCTTAATATTGACGTAGGAAGAGGTGAGAGATGTGTTTCGGTGGGCTATGGCACATGTCATGTACTTCTGACATAGTTTTGAAACTCGCATGTCATCCCCTCACTCTTTCTCATTTCCTGTCTCTTTCCACTGTGCCCAATCTAATAAAGCAGGAATAAAGAATAATCATAATAAATGAAGCAGTAAGAGATGCTGTCTTCCTCTCATACAGCCACACAGCACAACAGATTACATTTCTTGCTAACTCTATTTTTTCCTTCAACAGAGACTCTTATTTGCCAAGCTCTTCAGCCACATCACTTCAGCACGCAAGGCCAAGAAATCTGAGATCCCACATTTCAGGTTGAAAAAAGTGCAGAACATAAAGATGTGGTTATCACTACGCTCCTTCCTCAAGGTTTGTGTTCTGCGGTACACCGTTTTCACCACTAGAGGGTTGTCATGGTCTTGACTTTGTAATGGTTTCTCAACGATTTGCTTGTTCAATACAGAGACGAGGGCCACAGCGCTCTGTTGATGTCATCGTCTCCACCATCTTCCTCTTAGCTCTTTCCATTTCATTCATCATCTGTGCTCAGGTCAGTCATATCCATAATTCTATAGTCCATAATCCAGTCTTGCACATAGAGGAAATAATAGATGGAAACACACTTATTTGTGAACACACATCCAAAGTCTGTTTTTGTAAAAATGGAATGTAAAGTTCAAGGATAGAAGTGTTGTGTTGTGTAAGTGTACAAAGTGCCAGTTAAAACGATACACTGCTGCTTATGGGATGCTATGACATTTCATCTGTGTGTGCCCATACCTCAGCTTCTGCACAGTCACAAGACATTCCTAGACTCTCTGACCAACTGGGAGCTGATGGTGTGGGGCTCATCCCTCATCCTATTCCTGTTACGGCTGGCCACCTTGGGCTCCGAGACCAACTGCAAATACAGCAACGCCTCAGTGCTGCTCACTGAGCAGGTAAGGATGGCAATTGTAATATGCATTCATACACACACACACACACACACATAGTAGAAGGGACATTAACACAAAAAATAGAGACATTGCTACAAATTTTTTTTTTTTTTAAACAAAAAAAAACTAAATTAAACTAAGTATTTATTCTCCATATGCTCTCTTACTTGATAACCCCAATGACGTGCCGCATACCGCTGTTGGCTAGGCTAGGTAACTGGCGAATGGTGCCATCTGAGGAACGACTCTGTAGATCTATGACGGTGTAGCCTGATGTCTGCTATGGTGTTGCATCTGATGGTGGTTATATCACTCATTGTTTTTTTAATCTGAATTCTTCTTCAAGTTTTTACCTTGGATTATGGCACAAGGGAGAATAACATCTTGTCTTGTGTATTGAATGAATGTTCTCTGTATCTCTTTTCAGATCAATTTATATCTCAAGATGGAGAAGAAGCCCAATAAGAAAGAAGAGCTCAACATAGTGAATAACGTTTTGAAACTTGCTACAAAACTGATGAAAGTAAGCAGAATTACATTTTGGCTTGTTTTGAAGGATTGTATTATTGTTCTAATAGCTTCCAAAATTGGGGCCCAAATTTGGCCATCCATAACAAAGTCTGAGAGAGTGTCAAATATGCTATATTTCATTTATTTTGATTCAGTTAAATTATATCTAAGGAAAAAAATGGTGCAATGAAAAGCATAATATGCATTTTAATTCTATAAAACCTAAGAAGCTATATATGATTTACTTGTTACATTTCTAAAGGATCAATGTCTAGTTGGACTATTTCTTATTTCTATTCCCTCCCCCTTACCTGTGGCAGGAGCTGGACACCCCGTTCAGACTGTTGGGTCTGACAGTGAACCCTCTGATCTATAACATCACCAGAGTGGTCATCCTGTCTGCTGTGTCTGCTGTGGTCAGTGACCTGTTTGGCTTCAACATCAGAGTGAGTAGAGTCTTGTTGGTGACTGTTAAAATGACAGCTCCTTTATTCTCCATACCTGCTCATTCCTATTCAGGAGCCTATCCCAGCATGCATTGGGTGGAAGGCAGGGAAACAACTTGGGACAGGTCACCAGTCCATCACAGGGCAAACACATAGACAAACACACTCACACACGCAGTTAAGAGTCTATGTAAGACGATCCATCATCCTTGAACTGTGGGAGGAAACCGGAGCACTGGCAAACCCAGCAGACAAGACAGCATCATGATATACGGAGACACCAAATTTCAAGCTAGAACTAATCAGTTATGTAGCGTCAAATGGAGGAGATGCAGCAGCAAGAAGGTGTATTCCAACAGTTAGCAAGAAACTGGAGGGTGGTTCGTATTACATTTACAGTGCCCAGCATCAAAGCCAAAGTGTCCCGAAGTGCTCCGGGGATGCAGAACTTTATGCTGTGCTCTGACCTTTACAAATACATGCGTATGTGTACGAGGCTGTGTGTGTGTGAGGGATATGCAGACAGACACATTTCAATTGCCTTGTGTAAATTGACAGTAATCTTCTTCTAATGAAATCTTTATTGTATCTTTTTATCTATTTTTGCTTCATTTCCAGCTGTGGAAAATCAAGCCTTAATGTGAATATGCCAAACCACTAACTGTCGGACACTGGGGACTAGAAACTCCTATCGTCTACTGCAGACAGCCAACCATCTATACAAACTGTGCAAACCTACTGACAGTGTATTCATCGTCTGTGCCTTCCAAGGAACATTGAACATTGTGTCTCCGGATCTCATCAGGCATCCACAAGCACGAGACGCTCTGACAATCGCTTATACACCATTGGCTGCTCAGTTGGAGCGGCAACACACTGCTCCTGTCAGCCGCTCCACTAACTCAGTGCCTAACGTTTGACCCTTGAATGTCCCTGAGTCTGGGGTGAAAAATAGCAGTCAGCGGTTGCCTTGCAGGCGTCGGCGGCATCCAGACTTCCCAATGTGTGTCATTTAAAATTTGTGTGCACAAAAGGTGCAATAGGAAATAAGAGAGAAGCGCTGACAATATGTAGATAGTCTCTGTGTAGTCTTATTTGCTTATTTTTCTCAGCAGAATAGTATGTTTTCAACTGTACAACAAGCTCAGTGTATTATCTAAAGCCAGTAAATCAAAATGGGTAGCCAACTATGAAATGAACTTTAATATGACTTAACTCTACTTTCAACCTTTTGCACTCTTTAATGGGGAAATACTGTAACTTGTAAGTGGGCTTTATTTATTTGGGGTTCAGTATTATATTAGTGCTTAACTTGTAATGGTACCTGTAGATCGTGACTCGGGGGCCACCATCATTGCCTTTGTATTTAAGACCATTGTTGACTAAAATAACTATGCAAAAACCGTGTAGTTATGCTTAAAGACAATGTGTTGTTTGATAGAGGTGAATTGATTAAAATGCTTTTTCATCCTTGGAAGTGGGTATTGATTTTTGAACAACTGTGGGCATAAGACACAAACCTTTCCTTAAGTTATGGAAGATACAGACCTGCTGCTGCTACCTTTGCTCCACTTGCTTTGTAGATCTATTACTTCTTATTTTGCACCCTTGATAACTCAGTTCTCAGGGCTTTCCAGTGAGTGAGATTGACCGTGTGTGTGTGTACCGTAGATCTATTATCAACGTTACGGTAGGAAAGATATGACGTAGAGACACACCTTCAGCTTGCAAGGACACCAGCCCACAGAGGGACCTCAGCACCAAGGACAGGCCCCGACCGGCTGCTCTGGCGCGGCGGCGGCGGTACTCTCGGTCAGACAAGGGTCCAGACGACACAGGCATTTCCAGCTCAACAGGACTCATCAGTTACCCCCAGAGCAGGTAAAAAAAAATATAACACGGTATGTGATTTTAATAAAATGTGGCCTGCAGGATATATTCGAAGGAAGTGGCGAATTGGGTGAATAACCTTTAAACGCATCTCCTGATTCTGTATGATGAATAAACGCTTTGGTTAGAGCGAAAATATGAAAGTCTGTCACGCTCCTATATTTGTTGTATCACTGCGGCTTTGGCACAGCGGTGCTGCGTGTCAAACGCCAAGTGCGCTTTTTTCTTGAACGCACGGTTCTCTGACCGCAACCGGACAGTTGATGTGGCAGCGCCTTTTCTTTTCTCCTCATCACTTGACTTTAAGTGAAAATAGATGTTGCCACGGATACAATTCTATTGCCATAACACGTTTTTAATGTCATAGCTTTATGTGAGTGGCTGTACCGTTCAGAGAGCAGCTACTGTCTATGTAGTCTGCTTAAGATTTGCAAAATTACTTCCATTTCTGGCAAAACATTCCTCTGTTTCAGACGAGCTGGGACGATGCTCCTCTGAGGGAAGGCTTTTGAGTTTGGCTAAACAAGACTTCACCATGTCAAGCATTCAGCGAGAGACTGGCTCTGCAAACTCAGCAGAAGCCAAGAAAACAGAGCTCCGAGTGTATGAGAAGAAATGCTGTAAGTAGTCTAATCCTCCCACAATGAGATTTCCCCCTAGATCTTCTGCATGGTTGCTTTAAATGTTTTGACTTGAAGACAAAGAGTCTGCAGGTGCTGTTTTTGCATCTCTACATCTGAGTGCATAAAAGTTGTAAGTGAAACTCTCGCATGGTCTAATCCTGTGATATTGCAGCTCAGTTATTCACAACAAAAGACATTCTTGAGGAAGGCAGATCTCTGTGGGAAACTGTAATATCAAATGGACGGCTGATACAAAAATACGCCGTGTGACACTTTCTGTGGTTTGGCACTTGAGTCCAGTGCTCTTCAGAAAATTGCTTTTTTCTCCCAGGACATTTTCCTTTTCTTCACCTTTCTTCTGCTCCTCCCTTTGATGCCAATCACGCTGATTATATTTATGCCTGAAAAGATAATTATACTCTGTCCAGTACACACAACTGGCCTAGTTGTAATGTTGTCTCAGTCCCTGAAAGTCCTTAAGAACAGAAACAATAACACACATAACATGTACACTTTGATATAGTCGTTTTAATCTACATTTAAAATCCAGGAACAATCATTACAACCCCCAGTCACTGACAGCAGTTCTTCCAGTGAGATTCTGACAAGACACATTAAAGTTGAGTTTACTTGTTTTGCTTAAAGTTGCATCATCTCTTATTTCGTTGTACAAAGTAGTCTGTATTATATTTAGCAATGCCAATGTATATCTGTCTCCTGTTCAGCATGGGCCTCCTATATGACTAATTCTCCAACTGTGATCGTAATGATTGGCCTGCCTGCAAGAGGAAAGACCTACATGTCTAAGAAACTCACCCGTTACCTCAACTGGATAGGAGTCCCTACTAAAGGTAGAGGTTGTATTCCTTCTCAGGGTCAATCAGTTTTCCATTGATTATATGTGGAGTTTCATTCCAAATTGTTTTTCATTTTGGGGAAAAGTAAGTTCAGTAAAGTTTATTGCTCAATATTTCGAAATGACAATTGATATGGCCTCTTTATGTGCAAGTTTTCATTGTTATCTTTAGACAAGTACCGTATTCACCCTTTTGAAATCACAAGTGTATTGTGGCCTACAAACTATTGTGGCTTAATTAGGCGCATGGACAGTTTTAAATCAACGTTTTAGGTCTCTAGAGGATGGAGGTGTGCCGAGTTTATCTAAAGGGCATCTGTAGAATTGGATCTTATAGCTCTCTGGCGTCTTTATACAGATGGGGGCAAATCCACAGAATCCATTGTTGGAGACAAGTTCCCCAATCAGAGAGAAATTAGTCTTTTGTCGTTGTTGTACTTTCAAAATGGTTCATTTAACCTGCTTGGAGTATCAGATGAGTGAGCATTATCATATCAGAACAGTTGAAATGGTGACAAGTAAGTAGATTTCATTGTCTTTCAAATACTTCCCAGTGATTTAAAAAAACAACAACAAAAAAACTTCTTTGTATTGTTGTGTGTGACATACCTGGCCCATCTGGGCACCATGCATATAAAATGTATTTCAGAGTATCTGAAAGTATGAGTCCAGTTTTAGGATCAGTCGAGTCATTCAAGTTGTAATCATTTAGATAGTCAAGTCACACCTGACCGGTGCCTTGGGACCAGACCTGCAGCCTCGGTCTGAGCTGCTCTGTTGGAGCGATAACGATGGTTCTCACATCACGGCAAGGGCAAAATGTTGCAATGACGCTGTTTGTTCATTTTGCAGTGTTTAACTTGGGTGTGTACCGGAGAGAAGCTGTCAGGGCTTATAAGTCCTATGATTTCTTCCGCCACGACAATGAGGAAGCCATGAAAATAAGGAAGTAAGTTCCAGTGTGTTAGAATATGTGGATTAGGTGATTATTGACACTTGTCATGTGCTCCCGTTTGTTCTTTAAACGTGACGTTCACACTGCATCTATCAATAGTAAGGGAAGTGGCAGCATCACTAACTGTGTGCGTATCACATTTCCCCCAGTCAACCTGCGTCTGTTTGGTTCATTCTGCAGCCTCCACTGCTGGTGACTAAGCTATTTTTGGGCCAGCAGTCAATATTCAGGGTCAGGCCAGTGTTCAAACTAATTTAGACTGATATTGACATTGTTCTGTTAGTGACGTGTGCAACTTAATCCACACATATACAAACAGGACTATTATTGTGTGGGAGGACACACACGCACACACTAAGTACAGTATCAGCACCGAATCAATGTGGTTAATGGCTTTCATTCCCACGCTGCAAGTCTTATCAACCTTGGTAATTGAAACAGTGTTTGAAGTGCTTTGCCCCATGAAACTGTGAGGCTTGCTGCTCTTGACAGCATCCCAGTGCTGAATACTGACCTACATATTAAACAAGCTGCCGCTGTCACTCTGAAGCTCAGGCAAGCCCTCCAGAGTGCTGCATGGCTATCTGACCTGGGTCAAATAGGAGCTGCGAAAGATTCTGAATGTTTGTTTTTTACCTCCTTGCAGTACCGGGTGGGTGGGGTTAACCCAATCGAGATAATTCAGATAGTGTCAAATGTTGTCCTGTGTGGCAAACCACACCCATCTGGCCTCCAAGAATGCTAATACAAACAATAAAAAGTAGTTTTTGTATTTGACTCGGGTCAGATGGGTGTTTCCCCTTATCTAATATTGCAGAAAATAAGATCCCTGTTAGAATGCTGGTCTAGTGAAAAGTCTGACAGCCTCTCATAGCAACCATAAATCAAAAAGTAGAAAAGCATTTGGGATTAATGAATGAGATGTAGCTATATTTGTCTCAGTGTTGTGTGAACCTGTTGATTATGTTGTGCATATATTTAGTAACAAGGCCCTTAGAGGAGACTATTGCCATGTTTCCCTCTCTCTCATAGGCAGTGCGCTCTGGTGGCTCTGCAGGACGTGAAGGCATATCTGACTGCAGAAGGAGGCCAAATTGCGGTGAGACCTCCTCCTTTCTGTCCATCTGTCTCTCTGTCCCTTTCTTTGTTGTTGGCTCATTTCCAAAAGATTTAAACTTCTACAACTGAAACACATCTGGCAAAGGATTTTCTTAATCCTAACCTGTCCTAAAAACTATTTTACCACAGAACACACACACTAGATATGCACATTTTGTTGTTTTTTCCACTGTTTGATTCTTTTAATCAGGTGTTTGATGCAACCAACACGACAAGAGAGAGGAGAGACCTCATTCTGGCTTTTGTGAAAGCGAATGCATTCAAGGTAAAAACAATAAAAATCAAAGTTTATATTTTGCAACCGTGTAATCTTTTCCCTCTTAGCCTCGAATGGGAATTGTACTTTGATATTTAAATGTAAATGTTGCAGTTGCAGGCAGGAGTAGTTTATATTTCGCCTTTAATTTCAACTGGGCTATCCTGTCCCAACAGGTGTTCTTTGTGGAGTCGGTGTGTGACGACCCAGAGGTCATTGCTGCTAATATTATGGTATGTTCTTATGTCCCCCACGGGCTTGGCTGCGACTCCTGGTCTGGGTCAAACCCATAATCTATTAATACTCTACGGTGATTGTTATGTAAAAACTGTCATGCTTGCTCGCATTGCTTGAATATGTGAAGTACCTTCACAGGAAGTGAAAGTATCAAGCCCAGACTACCCAGAGAGACACAGAGAGAGAGTGATGGATGACTTTCTCAAACGCATAGAGTGCTACAAGGTTACTTACCAACCGTTAGATCCTGATGACTATGACAGGTAAGAGTGATCAAATATTGCTGCTTATCTTTATGGGTGTTATTTAAACAGGCCACACTAATTTATTACTGTTTCCACTAAAAATATTGCTGTCTTACTCCTGTATTATGACCTTATTTTACTAGGTTTTACTTTTACTGAGCAGTAAAATTGTGTGCATAAACGTAAACATCATTTTTGGGGAATTATACCCTGTAGTTCAGAAACTAACCACTAGATGGAGACAGAAAACAACTATTTGATTCAACCATGTGCTTCACTGCCACCCACAGGGACCTATCTTTAATCAAGGTGATAAATGTGGGTCGCCGTTTTCTGGTGAACCGGGTGCAAGACTACATCCAGAGTAAGATTGTCTACTACCTCATGAACATCCATGTGCACTCTCACTCCATCTACCTGTGTCGGCACGGAGAAAGCAACCATAATGTCGAGGGCCTCATTGGAGGAGACTCAGAACTTTCTCCTCATGGGAAACAGGTGCGGTTGCCCAGGTCCTCTGTCTTCACCTTCATTTTATGAGCTGTAAATCCAGTCTCAAACCAAAATTCAAGCCACTCTTGGGGCGTCCAAGAAGAAAGAAAACTTTTTAATGAATAAATTGTGGATAGATGTATACATAGACGGACGGACGGATGGATGGATAGAAACCTTTCTCTGTCTCTTTGACCTCAGTTTTCCCATGCTCTGCGCTGTTTCGTTGAGGAGCACAAACTATCAGACTTGAAGGTGTGGACCAGCCAACTGAGAAGGACCATCCAGACAGCAGAGGAGCTGGGTGTGCCCTATGAACAGTGGAAGATACTCAACGAGATCGACGCTGTCAGTACCCTGGCATCTCACCTCTTACATATTAACCATTTTTTATTTTAACTGATGCAACTGATGTCTTCCATTCACTATTTCTCTTAGCCACATTAAGCACCATTACCCATACAGTACCTTCCACATGAGCACAAACTATCCTGTTCCAGGGTGTGTGTGAAGAGATGTCCTATGAGATGATCCAGAGGGCATTCCCTGAGGAGTTTGCTTTGAGAGACCAGGACAAGTACCACTATCGCTACCCAGGCGGAGAGGTAACCTGGCCCGCTCCTTCCCTCTCACTTATACTGCATTTTGCACAACTATTTCAATCCCATACCTCCTCAGTACTATCGAGAAATGAAATGAGGCTCAATGTGTCTCCTCCGGCTCACTAGTCCTACCAGGATCTTGTTCAGCGGTTGGAGCCGGTTATCATGGAGTTGGAGAGACAGGGCAACGTGCTGGTCATCTGTCACCAGGCTGTGATGCGCTGTCTGTTAGCTTACTTCCTGGACAAGAGTGCAGGTAAGAATACGTCAGACATCTACATAGTACACATGCACACATCTCACAAGCAGATATTGTATTGTATTCTCCCTTTCTTCATCCCATAGATGATCTACCATACATGAAATGTCCGCTCCATACAGTGCTCAAGCTCACCCCCGTTGCATATGGTAGGTCTTTTACCATGACAGCACATAGCTATAGGACTGTTTAATTGTACTCGTTTTGTTTCGTTCGTATGTATTCCTTCTTTTTTTTCCTCCAGGTTGCAAAGTGGAAATGTTTTATCTTAATGTGGAGGCAGTGAACACACATCGTGACAGACCTCTTGTAAGTCAATCTGGATCTTGCTAAAAAAAAACCATTTGGCATTGTGGAATTAAAGCCTCAAATTTGATCATGGTTACAAAATGTTTGGTAGTTGTTCATTTATACAGTAAACCATAATATATTCAAAGCTAATCAACAAATCTCTGTCAAATCTCAGTTTGTCTCAATCTAATGGGTTCTGCCTTGTGTCTGCTAGTCCAATGCAGTTGCAATGCAATCATGCTTCCCACCCTAAATGTGAGGCTTTGCTTCCTTGACTCCTTTCCCTACATCCCTGTTCCGCTCTGCTCATACGACTTTCCTGACCTGAGAATGTTCCTGTTTTCTTTAACCTCCCTAATTAATCATACTGGCTCGAGCTATGTCTGATTTAAGTGAGTAGTTAATGCGGTAATATTAACCTCTATGGAAACCATGGCTGATCACACTTCCTTGCTTGCCTGAACTGTAATTATTATCATTACTCTGCTCTGGTCACCTCTGATTCTCACTGATTTGTGCCACGGGGTTATTTGTACAGTGGGGTCCAAAAGTCTGAGTCCACGACCAAGAACTCTTTTGTTTCATAATTTATCGCAAACGAATACAAATTTTAAGTCAAATGATATTTCTCAAATAAGATTACATAATTTCTAAAATACTAATAATAAATAATAAATAATAATAATAATTTAAAATATTTAGTTATTTAGTTAAAGCACTAGCATTAGCGACAATAACGCATAGAAGACCATAATAATTTAATATCAATATCTGGTATTAGTTATTAAAAGACCAAAACAATTCATACTGTGTATTAGGATTATACATGTGTTAATATTTATTACTGAATAAGAAGTAAATGATGATAAATAATGAAAACAAACAGTTCTTGGTAGTGGACTCAGACCCACTGTATACTTGAGCTGTTACTTTCCTTTTGAAATCTTGTCCTATTTCTGTATAAAGGTTTATGTTCTTGATTGGAACAGGTGCTAGTTTGTCTCTCCCGTGCAATTAGGTTTATAAGTGTTCTGTACCTGTATTTGTTGTGCAGTGGAATTACTTTGGATGTCTTATCTGTTGTTGTGGATCAATGTGGAGGAGGAGGCTACTTGGTCTGGCTGTGTCTGGGGAGGTGTCCCAGGAGTTGTTGTGTGCTCCCAGATCTTTGTCCTTAACGTGTGCGGTGTTTCCCCATCTCCTACCAGGGTAAAGTCCTGAGGGACCCTGCTCCCATACTCCGGCGGAATAGTTACACTCCCTTGTCCACTCACGACCAGTTCAAGCGTCCCAGGCTCTACAGCGCGGGCAACCGGCCCTGGCTACCCCTCGCCCCCACCCCATCGGCTCTGATGCCAGAGGGACAGCAAAGCCAAGTTAGTGACAGAATTACTGGCCCCCGTTCTAAATCAGTCACCCTTAACTCTAATAAGTCACCTCCCACCCCAATCCACCCACCACCCTATGTTTAGCATCCCCTCGCCTCACCTTTGGATGCTCTCGATGATTCAGTGTCATTCAGTGTGTGGAAAACGACGTGTAGTTTATCCCTCTCTTTCTCTCCCTGGGCATGTTTTGGTTCTTGCTGAATTGGTGGCTTTCCCCTTTTATTGTTGTGGATATCTGTTCGGCATCAGCTGTTTGTCTTGCATGGCCTCTGCTTCACCATGGGGCTGCCTTCAGCCTGAATATGCAGAACAGCATGCCTACTCTTTGCTGAGACAAGCTCCTCATGAGCCTACACAGGGCATAGAAGACACATGCACATCAGCAACATCTTATATTTTGTTGCAGCGGTTCATAATGTGATACGAAATGCATTCAAACAACACATAACCCTCATGAAACCAAAGACAAAAGGACTTTTGTTTAATAAACTTGAAATCTGTTTTAGCAATTTGATGGCATTTGTTTCAACCAATTCGTTTAACTTCATGTTACAACATTTATGACTAACGGGATGAATAATTTCAGATTTTTGAAATGCATATTCATAGTTTTGTGTTGTAAGTTGGCTTTGCCTTGTGGGTACAGTGCTTCAGCCCTTCTCCACATTTCTATCTATCTTTCTTTCTCCCCCTTTCTCCGACCCTCTGTCTTACAGCCTCGGATAGGAAGCATTTGCCTGTGAGTATTTTGGAGACATTCCTGTAGCGCTCTCTTTCTTTTCTTCTCCATGATTTTATTCATCTCGTCGTAACCTATGTCAATATGTGACCTTACTAGCATATTTTATTATTTTCAATCTTTGGGTTGAAAAAGAGTGAACGGTGTCATCTGCTTTGTTTTATCGCAGTGGCCTTATCAAGAGCAATTTCTTCGTAACACAGGTGGTAAACTTTATTGTTCACTCTGATACTTTGGTATTTTCTGATGAATGGCTGCATCAAAGAAATCCACTTCAATCAAACGTATTGCTGATAGTATTGATTACAAGGCCTTAAGATAGATTTCAAATTGAGGAAATAAACACATTCAATTGTGGTAATCTAAGACTTTGATTGAATATTGATTTTTTTTTATTTCATAGAGTTAAATGTACTACAATATTATTTTTGGCCATAATCCTTTGAGTTGAAACTATATTTATGTATATATTATATTTAATATATACATATATATATATGTATATATTACTATGCATAGGGTGATGTGTGTGTGAAGAAGAGTTTCAATGAATTTGGCTATTCATAGTGTTGCCACTCTTCACATAATGACCTCATCTTTCAAATAGGAATTTAAGACTGCTGGGCTGCCTGGAAAGCTATTAATCTACCAGACTAGGATTTGATGCTATGAGGCATACGTTTATGAACATCAACCACCTTTTATTTTTTTAAAGGAGTCCCTGTGTGAAGGTATCGACTTTGACAGCCCCGAAGAAACTAGTGGCTGTGTCCGCTTCTGAATGACCCAAGATGAAAGTGTCTCACCTCATGGCACTGTATGGGCAAAAACTATTTTTAGCATTATCAGAGGGTAATGTTCTAGTTAGCAATTTGTTTTATCATATTCTGTGAAATGATTGTGAAAGGAAATGTAGGATAAAGTCAAAGAATATCTTTTGTATATGAGGTCACAAGGTCATTTTCTGGTCCTTTCTACCTGGACCTCCCTGTTCATTTTCACCCTGCATGCTGAGACTCTGGAATGGATGCATAGCACAACAATTATTGTAAACACCTCTTGCATGTGTGCCAATAGAAATGAATCAAACAACAGAACATATTACAGAAACGGTAACTACTACTAGTAGTAGGAAATGCTGGAATGCCTTATTGTACTGTATATTTACAGTATTGGCCCCTCACTGTGCCAAGTGTGTAATGTTAGGATGAAAATGTTTTCACTATTGCACATAGAAAAACATGTTATCAGATATCTACTATAAAATGAGGGTATCCTGTAGAAACCTGCTGAGAGGTTCTGGTATTGTGCTTAAAAAGTAGATGAAAAGGAGATACTATAAAAATATTTTTAGAATGCAAATCCATTGATCTACCGTAGGAGTAACCCATAGTTGTGGTGTTTAACCTATTATACATTTCTAAGCCATTATTTCATTATTTGCTATATCTTTGGTTAACAATTTGGTTAGGATTTGAGAGAATGTATTGTAAAACATCAAGGTTAAAGAAGGTGATACTGGTTTGGAAACACTGTAAACATATCTAATATGTGTTGCTGTGGTATACAAATAACAGATAAAGCAACACATTCTTTCTTCTTTGAAATCTCTGTTGTCTGTCGCAATGGATACTAAAATTAAACTATTAATCTATTCTCCTAGCCTATGTACTGAAGGAATATTAACCATTTATGCAACAAAAACAATATGATGTTGAAGGTGTGTTGGCTATCAGTGTTTGTAGTAGCATACTGGCTAATATGTCAAAATAATTACTACATGTACAGTCGTTTTCCTTACATTAGCTTGAAATGTTTTTTTTCAATCATGAAGCCACTTTTGACACATAAGTTTAGTAGTAGTATAAGTTGTATGACAATGTAATTGAAGACTATTGATAAGTTAATGTCCTGCTCTAAGCAGTCTACTTGTGCCTTTTTAGCAGATGACAAAAATAAATTTGAAGGTGACAAAGAAGTGTTTTTTTCCCTTGTATAAATGGAGGCAACATACATAAATGAGTGCAGCATGTGTTGTCCACAAACATATTTGCGATATTAATTTCATTGTCCCCAGTTAAATACAAAATTGTCTCAAATACTATTGATACTAAAGAACTGAGTGACACATAACCCAGAGAGAATGTGTGACATGCTTGAGAACTATTTAATAGCCTTCAATTAGTTCAAGAGAGATAAAGAAAACAGAGAAAGGGTGGAAACTGGTGTAAGAGGTAAACTGGAAAAGCTTGATGCCACTGAAGCTTAGCTGCCCTATCCTAGAAAGCAGAATTTAATGCCTTGTGGCTTAAGTCAGCGGTTCTCAAAGTAGGGTCCGGGGAACCCAATGGGTCGTTGAGGGGGGGGTCTAGGGGGTCCTGCAGCAAAACTAGAACTAGTATAATTTTACTTTTATTTAGAGGACAGGACAGTGAGAGAATGATACTCCTCAACACAGTTATCGCCCCACCCATAATATAAACAATTGTCTAGTTCTGTGCTAAATTATATATATAGGAAAACAATTATTCTCAAATGGTCTGTGAGAGAAAATCCTATCAAAATGGGGTTCATAGCCTAAAGTACATCAACTTGGGAGGCCTTGACATGAAAATGTTTGGGAACCCCTGGCCTAAGTGAATGAAGCATGGATAAATACACTATTGTAGTATATCACAAATAATAGATAAGTTTAGTGTGCAAGGTGTGGTTAAAAAGACAGAAATAGATAATTTGTCTAACGTGCTGTATAAGCCAAAAAAACAAACAAAGATTGTGTAAACGTCATGACGTCATCCTGACACGTTCTGCGACGCTTGACGCATTACACTCTCACTGGATGTTTATTGTTTGAGGCAGGGCTGCAGTTGACGGCAGGTAAGAATTTTTTTATTTATTTTTTTTAATTTAAAAAAAAAAAAAAAAAAAACACAAAAAAACTTAATCATCCTGCCGATCCATTCGTAAAAAG
>CABFOQ010000006.1:0-19894 GCA_900660455.1 Gephyroberyx darwinii | reverse complement strand
ATATAAAAACACACTGTGCAAACACCAATGAAAGGTTGAAAGTTCAAATTACACACGCTATGACACGATGAGCCATGATACACTGTAAAACTTTTTTTTTTTTTTTTTTAAATTAAAAAAAAAAAAAAAAAAAACACAAAAAAACTTAATCATCCTGCCGATCCATTCGTAAAAAGTTTTAAAAAAAACGACCACGCTTACAAATGACTAGGGAAACGCTTGGCAAAGCTGCCCCGTAGCCTAAGTTAGCTACGCTAATGTTAGCTACGTAGCTAACGTTACCTAATAATAGTCGCTAACTAGCTTGTCTGATATGCGGCACTCGCCTCTCTGTCGGGGCAAGTACGGCTTTTTCATACATTTGACTAATAAACAAAGTGGCTCAGCCAGCGTTAAATTTCCGATGAATTTGTTAATTGGCACCAAAGCATATTGCTAAGTTTTGAGCTAGACAAGGGCTAGCATAGCCTACACGCTTACTGCTAGGTTAACTCGTCAACGTTAACCGATAGAACAAAGAAACGGTCGTTGTCAGGTCTTTTACACTTAACGTTAGCTACTGTTGTGATCAGCAGTTTATTTGTTATGTCCGGTGCAGCTAGATAGCAGCAGTCTATCAAACTTTATCCCTTCAACATAACCGTGAGATATCTCTGTAACGTTACTGTTATAAATGTGTATGTGACAAATAAACCTTTGAATCTTGAATATCTGTTCTAACAGTTGCTGTGTAACATTGGCTAGCTAACAATTAAACAATTAGCCTTAGCTATTGCAAGCTAATATACACGCGCAAAGCCGGCCAGCTGAAATTTAGAGTTAAGTTAGATGGTCAGCTGTCACAAGTGAATGGCATGAGCTTCAACACCAACCGAGCTGACCTCCTTTTGGGTGTAAATACAGCTAATCTGAAAGGGAAAATACGCCCTCAAAGGCTATTTAAGCCTTCAAGCATATTTTACAGACGAGTTGTAAGCATGTGTAACTTTATAACTTCTCCCCGAAACACAGAAATATGAGAGTCCAAAACAAAGAGGTTAAAAGAACTGGAGAATTAACTAAAAATGGCCGCCTATTCGTTTCAACGAAAGTTGCTAACCCAGCACATACGCCAAAAACAAAATTATTTTCCTGGTTTGCTTTTATGTGGCCCAGGGAACATGCCATTAATGTCTGCTTACGTTCTGCCGCCAGTAGTAGGCATCCAGGACACATTTGTCAAATAAATAATGACAACATCAACTATTAAAGGCTCTTTTTTCCTGGGTGTCCTGGTAGACAACTAGGTATACCACATACTTGCAGTGCTATGGATTTGAATCTCGTTCATAATTGTTGCATATCTTCCCAGATAGGATGTTGCGGCTTCGTTGTAAGACCAAAAATGGGAGCCACATAATGCAAGGCTTGACTCATCAGTCCTGTGTGCAAGAGCTGAAGAGCAAGGTGGAAGAGTTGACTGGTATCCCCTGTGATGTGCAAAAAATTATGGTTGGTTACCCTCCCTCCAGCCTTGACCTTCGAAATGGAGATGCTCACCTCAAGGACTACCCCATCAAATCAGGTAAGCCATTGTCACACTCATCAACAAAATGTACGCACAACATGGATCAAATTCACCATTTATTTACTTTTTATGTATGTTTTATGCTGGGTTTCTATTGAAGTATTTTTGCAAATTAAGATTGAATTAGAAAAGTGGATTGGAAACAGCAAAATGTCAATAAAACTTCCACACTATCACAAAAAATGTGACAAACTCTGCATGATCACCCCAATGAATGGTTCAGTTTCATTGCACAATATTTCCAAAGTGGCTTTGGACTTCCTGAAATGTTGTCTATAAAATACCTGTCCACCACGGTCTCTCAGTCATACCCATTGTCACTTCCATGTATAAGATGCCTATCTTGGTTGTATGGCCATTAATTAGTGTATTAGAACAGATAAAAGCGTCAAATATGGCCAATATAAGCTGACACTAAAGAACAATAACAACTTTCCCAATACTTATTAGTTCTTGATTCAAGCTAGCGTTTTTGTTGTGTTTTCAAAAGTTTGCATAAAATTCACTTGATAGAAACATAGCTACTAACCTGCAATACATACAATTGTATAATTAGTTTGAATTCCTAAATTGTCACCATTATAATCAGCAGTATGTATATCAGTATCATTTGCAAGGACTGTAAAGATAGATGTGTTTCTTCTCTACTCTCTTGAGAAGAGCTTGAACTGTGTTCTGCCATTGGTGTGCCACTCAAGACATGATTCATCCTTTGCAGGAGACACACTCATCGTTGAGGAAGAAAAAAACAAACCAAAGCCTCAGTATCATTCCACTGTGAATAAGGCACCACGCCTGGAAGCCTCTCCAACACTGGCACGTCGAGTGGTTCCAGCCGACAACTCCTGCCTCTTTACCAGTGTGTCCTATGTGGTGGAGGGTGGCGTGTATGACCCCGCTTGTCCTCCTGAGATGCGAGCCCTCATCGCTCAGATCGTGTCAAGTGACCCCACAGCGTACTGTGAAGCGGTATTGGGGAAGACGAACGAGGAGTACTGCTCCTGGATAAGACGTGATGACACGTGGGGAGGAGCCATCGAGGTGTCCATCCTGTCCAAGTTTTACCAGTGTGAGATCTGCGTGGTGGACACACAGACGGTGCGGGTGGACCGCTTTGGTGAGGATGCTGGCTACCACAAACGTGTGCTGCTCATCTACGACGGCATCCACTATGACCCGCTGCAGAAAACGACGCCTAGCTCCGATGCCCCGCCCCAGACTATCTTCTCCACCACAGATGATGTGATTCTGGCCCAGGCCCTCGAGTTGGCGGACGAAGCGCGACGCAAGCGGCAGTTTACAGACGTTAACCGCTTTGCACTGCGCTGCATGGTGTGCCAGACAGGCCTGGTGGGACAAAAGGAAGCTCGTGAGCATGCCAAGGAGACAGGCCACACTAATTTTGGAGAGGTGTGAAGTGCCCTTCATCTTTCTCCCCCTCACAACTACAACCACCACCTACCCCATGTCCCCACGTCTGGCAACTCTGTTGGTTTGTGGGTCTGTCTGTCTGTCTGCTTGTGTGATCCTCTACCTCACATCGTCCAGCGACATCTAGGGAGAATCTGCAGACATTGTGTTCAGCCTCTCACCTGTTCAGTATTACTCTTTACTGCTGTCAGTTCTCAACTTCAAAATAAGCTACTGCAATGTCCCGGTTTCAATAAATCATTTTAGCCTGTTGGAGATGGGTACAGCTCTTCTTTGGGTTTGGTTTAAGCTATTCGGAGTACCAGGTGGGTGGGACTTACTGCATCAGGACAAACCAGATAGTGACTGGTAAGCTGCCAATCACAGAAAAGTGAACCAAATTGACTTTCAACTGCTTTTTTGTGATTGTCTAAACGTTCTGGCACTCATTGTATTGTCATATGTGCCCCCCCCACCTGGCACTCCAAGGAGGTTACAACAACTGCTAAGAATTATTTGCACCATTTATTCAGTGTGACCCTATTCACTGTTGTCTTAAGCTCAAAACACTAAGGTTGACTGTTATTCATCCCGTTGCTTATGTAGCATGTATTTATTTCACTTGTTGATTGATGGATTTCAGAATCTCTTCCATTGCTCAAAAGTGATGTTTTGGTTAAATTGTGGTTAAGTCTGAATTGCTGAGCACAACTGGACACTCTATACAAACACGTGCTTCTATTGCAATTTGTATTTCTTGTGACAACCATTTGATTTCACACAGCAATGAGGCCATTTAGATTGTGTTTTGAGATTGAGGCTATGTAGTTAAAAATACAATATCACATTGCAAATGGTCATCCAAAATAAGCTTATTACTTAAGTGGGACATTATTTTTCCTTTTTTTGTGGCAACATGGTTTACCAGTAGGATTATTTAAAGGTCAGAAATTTGAAAAATTATGGTGCTGGAAAAAAAAAACATTTAACAAAACCTGTAGCTGGTTTTTTTTTTTTTTTTCATGGGTATGCCAGGTTTTCAGGAGTGTGATTTTTAAATCTAGTGTGTGAGTTTCAAATGTTATCATGCTGTAAGAAATGAATTAACTTTTTGTTTTTAAAAATGTAGTTTTTGTTTTATATTGCGCCATATTTTTGAAAACACACCCAGTGTAATCACTAGTGTTTGAGCAACCTATTTCAGAACGCAAAGAGGATAAGGTGTGTATTACAATTAACAGTTAAATCCCTGGATCATTAGACAGCTGAATAGACTGAGTGAAAGAATGTAATCAATGTTGTTTGAGACGAGTACTGTTCACTCAATGTATTCACTGTTCAGGTACTGTCTACACATAATGTGCTTTGCTTATCGACATTCACTTTTTACCGGTTTTAAGTGTTTTTCATTTTCCCTCTCATATCTGAAGTCCAGTACTAAGTCTAGATATGGTGGTTTATTATGTGGTGCATGTCATCAGAAGAAAGTGCCACTCTGTTGGGACATGACTTCACTTCATCTCAGCGCTTAGTCCTTTTATATGCATTGCCTGTAAGGACTGAGCATGCACTTATTCAATTATGTTAGACTTGAACTCAGAACGGAGGAGGCCATGCAGATCTTTGTGCAATTTGTTAAGCCCTTACCTCAGTTTATTGTGCCCTCCCACCTTGCTCCATTGTCAAATGCAATAGGGAATGCTCAGACCACGGGATTTGTGCCATCCTACACAAATTTAGAAAAAGGTTTCTCAGCTCTGTCAATCTTTAAAATATTTCTGCACTGGGAATATTGGCGTTTAATTATTGCCACAAAAGTTGTTTAAGTTTCACAGTGGCACACTTGGTTCAGAGAAGATGTGAGGAATTAAAGAATGGCAAAGCAAAATGTCAAATTACTTTTGTTTTGTTTGAATGTGAAACAGGTATTTTTTTTATTTGCGTTTAATAAAATAGTTAATTTTAACAGTGATTATGTATTAATCGGCTTATATAAAAGTGAAACTATGAAACTATAGATATGGCTTTGTTGTATTTTGTTTTGCCCTCTATATTTGCTGGGACAGTGAGTTCTGAAGCCTGTGGTATATAGATGATCAGATATGGGACTGGGTTCCTGTGGGTGGCGTGACTCTTGCAGAAAATATATTTTTCCCAAGTTCTCATGAAATTTCAAGGATACTAACAATGAATGTTGCACACAAAGCACTACAGAATAACTGGATTTACTTGATTTTTTTCCAATGTGGTGTCACAATAAAAAGCTATAACCTATGATGTTTTGTATGTGTGGTTCTGTCAACTATGTCCAGTGTTTCAGTTTAGTCCTTCCATTCAGAGCCATTTTTTTATGTTTCAAGTCTGCAGTGATTTTCTTACAACTCTGATCTAGTCTGCCATTTGCAACCAATGTTTGTTTTACTAGTGGTGACGATCCAGGATCTCTTGTAATACATCCCATTCACCTAAACAAGACTGATCCCGTGCCAATGCAGTGGGATTACACTACATGTTATTTTGGAGCATTTACTCTTTCATAATAGGATTGAAGACTAACATGACCAACATTGGTTCCAAAGCCATTGAGGAAGCATTTATGCAACACTGTAAAGGGTAGGAGAAAATGTCAGTAGGGATATTTTGCAATTGGACAAAAGGCCTAAAGTTATGTCTTGGGTGATGTTTCACATAGCTTTGTAACATTGCAGTCCTTAACCTCACGTTACATTATTTTCCCTAGTAATGAGTAGTGCGTTGTATTACAATTTCAGTTTCAGCACCAATATTACAGTTACTAATCCAAAAATAAAAACTATACACCACATCCCCCGATTCATTTTCATCATAAAGTTGTTGTTTTGTCAGTTGACTGGATATATTATTTAGATTGTATCAGGTAAAAGGATGAAGAAAACTTAACATCAATGCTATTTAGTTCCCCCGATCACTGACAAACAAGTGATGAACTGGTCAACACCACAACTAGTCGATTCCTCGAATCCAACAATGAATCGAACTGAATAGAGTCGACTCCGGTATTTATCGATTCCACGGAAAAGTAATGTAACGAGCAGTGTAACGAATTACTGCTGTTAGGGAATCTCAAGTGCATTATCTACATCGCATGTGATGTGATTTGATTAACGAGTAATGCGTTACCTTTATGAGTAACAAGTTTGAGGGTTAGCTTAGCAGCACCACTACTTAGAAAATTTGTAAACAGGTGGCTCCGTGGGTGACGCCTCGCGCGTCTTAAGGAGAATGCCCTTCTCCCATTGGCTAAAAGCTTAAGGCATAAAGTCCGTTATGCCGGTGTCACAGAGCAGCGTCACTGGGCATTACTCAGACGCACGCAGAGGCTGGATAACCACGACAAGGTATGTACTCTACCAGTACGACTGTCCGTCAACTTTACACTTGAGGTAAACCCACCTAAATTCAGTTTACACACCTCTTTATTTGCGGAATATAGTTTGACCCAAGTTTTTCTTCTGACAAATCTGTATGAGGTGAATTTATGGTAGCTATACATCATAGTAAGTGGTGTCAACCTGGTGTAGGTTAAATGAGGATATGGCAAGGAAAAATACGTAAACTCGTGGTTTGTTGTCTGACAGTGTAATTTTTTGTTTTTATATTGGTGGTTGTTTGTCTTATGATAGTCGTCAGACTGGAGGTCCCAGCGTTTTATTTGCTATCACATCATTGCTAGTGGTTACTTAGTTAATAGCCTAACTTTTTTTTTATTCCTCTTACTTACAGTAAACGTAATTTGTAGCAAAGTAGATCTAACAGTGACATAAATGTAGGTTGTTCATGTGTGTAGACTAATGATAACCTGTATCATGATCATTTTTGTAGCCTCTGTAAATCATATTCGCATATACAAAAGTTTCAAGTCACTACTATTGGAAAAAAGATTAATGTGAAATAGGCCTACATGCAATATTTTTAACCACAACACATCAAGTTTTGTGTTGATCAATTGAATGTTTGTATAATTTGTAGAGACCATATAATCTGTGCCAGATAATCTAGAGTATAATGCAAGATACAAACACTCAAAAGCATGAGGCATATAATGAATTTGGATCCTGGGGAATCTAAAGTCAGATGGTTGAATATAGTTAAGGTTAAAGTGAATTTACCGGACAGTGATACTTTTACTTTGTTGCATAATCCACATCATGTGCTCTCAGGATAATAAAACCAGGGAGGGCCTTCCTTTATGGCCATAATCAAAACAAAATGTCATTGAACCAGCAATAATTCATCTAGGGAGAGAAAGACAATGAAAATTATTACCCCCATTCAAGCTGTTACACCTGGTTACTGTAACTCCTGGTATTACTTAGCATAACACAGTTGCCACCATATTGATAGATGCATCTATACAGAGATTACTTTATGATAAGGCGTTTGTAATAGGATGTTTATTGATGTTTTGGTCCTGTTTGTTAGATGTTCTTTCACTGGGAACGGTCTACAGTTAATGACTAACTACAGCCTTACTAGTCTGGGGTCTTGTTATTCTAAGAAAGGTCCAGAAGTCACTAAAACAGCTAACAGCAGACAAACAAAGGAGTGTTTTCCATCATCTCTAGGCTATAGCAAGCTGTTCTTGTATTTGCATGAGATCAACCCAGATTGGGTCAAGTGAAAAGACAATAAATGTTATCTTGAACTTTGTGCTATTCAAATTTACACCTAACATGCATGCAGCAGGACGGATGGGGACTTTTACATATTTGCCTGCGGAAAGGGGCTTTAAATTTGTACAGGGATTGGGATGACATGACAAAGTATTAACAGTGAACAGGAGTGCTATTGTGTCTTCCCTGACCTATCTAGCAACCGCTCCCTCTCAGGTAGTTGAAACTATTCCAAATGTGCATTTCTTTTCACTAGGATCAGACAGGGATTCCTTTATACTATACTCCCAGCTCCATTAGTACATTTCCAGTTGACTAGTAAAGTCCATTAATGATAATCCTGCATTTGTTTGTGCTTGTAGTCATAGAGATTAACACGGGAGTAGCTTTCTAAATCTCGCACTTGAATAGTGTGGGATGTTTAACAACTGCTCCTGCATTCTGAAATTGCCATATACAGTATATGTATGCATTTTAGCATGGGGTGTCCTAGGGAGAATCAAACCCCTGACTCTGATATTGTTAGTGCCATACTCTACGCACTGCGCTACAAGACCATTTATCTTTCAGGTATTGTCTTTCCTATTGATGTAGCTGATGCACAATTTCACAATTTCCTAATGCACGACTGTTACAGTAAGACAGCGTGGTTAAACTGGATATCATATAGCTATAGGGAGATCATTGGTGCTGCCTTCCACTCATTCTGAAATTGATCCTGTTGGGGAAGATTAGGAGGGGCATGTGCTGTAATCTGAGTCACATGCAGTAAGAGGACTAGTTAGATAGCTCTCTGAAACACACTTAGCCATGATAACCTGTCATTCTCTACTAGCCGGCCTGTCCACTCTTTAGCAGTCTGCTGTGCATGTGAAACACACCACAGGGTTATATAGGAGGGTGTTGATGAGATGAGGTTTTGACAGGTCTGTGAGAGAGTAATAAAGAAATGTATAAAATAGCTGAATGGTTTAGAAATGAATTCTGAAGACTACACAGCTCTTAAATGGAATCTACTTTTGAATATTTTGTCGGATTTTTTGTACTTTCCGTCTGTGCCACACTTTATGAGAACAATTTGAATTGTGATTTTAACTCCCCTTTTCTCCCACTTTTAACACTCTTTTTAGAGTGAGTGAAGATCTGTGCTACTAACCTTGGATCAGCAGGGCACTAAGATGCCCAAAAGTGATACGTGGCCAGGAGGCATTGGACTGGAGACGATGACTGGCATGGACAGTGCTGGCAGCTGTGACAGCGTTGTCAGCGCTAACTCTGGCTTTGTAAGTAATTGGGTTTACCCTCCTGTGTATGGGCATCTTTGTTCTACTACCACAGTTACATACAAAACAATCAAACAAACAAGAGAGTTGAATAGTGGTATCCTGCTGTATGCACCAAAATAGATACAAACCAAGGGATCTGTCTGCTTTCATAGTTTTGCTTTGCAGAATGCTTAAAATCATCAAAATTGAGAAACAAAATCATTGCATGAAGTTCATCAACATCATCTCCAGTTATCATTTTGTCAATTAAGGACTTAACTTGCATAGTTTCCTACAAAATATACCATAATTTGTGCTATCGATCAAGTAGGTGTCACCCTTTTCAAATGTCGGATATCTCATTTTCAAATGAAATGCCTGCTTTTATGTACTACAGAGTGATGATAGCCTAGAGTACCTGTCTGCTGAAGAGAAGGCCTGCCTCATGTTTTTGGAGGAGACTATTGAGTCTTTGGATACTGAGGAGGATAGTGGACTGTCCAATGACGAACCTGACCAACTGCCCGTCCCTGGCAGCCTTGTTACCAAAATGGCTAACCTGTCAGCCTCCAACAGCAAGCTCAACGGTGAGTTAATCTCTGGGGACGGATACAGAAATAGCTATACATTAGTCATTGAAACATGCAGAGGGGAGATACATTGTATTGCTAATGACGTGTGTGTGTGTGTTTGCGCATTTGTTTTTCAGGTTCACCAAAACATGCCTCTAAGGAACCTATCAATGAAACTCTTCAAGACCACAAACCCATGCAAAGTTATCTGGTTCCAACACCTCTTGTTGTGGCTAACAGCTCTCCTTGTCCTGTGACCAGTGCTAAGCCAGGCTTCCCTAAAGACAACAGGAACTTACACCCAAAGCCTCAATTCACTACTTCAAGCAATAAACCTGGCCCCCAACACGAGCAGCAACATGGCACTCCCCAAGTACCTTCAGAGGTCAATGTTGTGGTGATACCTCCTCCCAGCAAACTCAAGGACTACTCAGTTCGGACAGCTGAAGGTCCCTCACCTAGGGGACCTCTGTCCTATGAGGCCCTTGTCCATCTGCGGAGGAGTGCCTCCAAGAAGTCGTCCCCTTTATGTCCTACAGTTGACCATACTATAGACTTGCCTGCTTCAATGGCAGGCATTCACCCAAACCATGGAAATCTGTCCAGATCCCCCTCAGAGGCTTCTACGCAGGGGCCCCATAGGCCTAAGACCAGTCCTCCAGTTGTGGCCCCCAAACCCAAAACACTTCCTGCCAATATATCTGTGAAGGCCCAAAATGAAACAACACCCCCAACACCAGACTCTTCATCCAGTGGCAGGTGTGTGCCAGATGCCCAGAAAGTGAGACTGGAAGCCTTGCAGAAGCTGGGCCTCCTGAAAGACAAAGAGCCAGAAAACAAATCAGTAGCCTCTAAATCTCACTCCTCTTGGGACCCAACTGCTAACAGATTTGTACGGGATCCAGCTCACACTAACACATCAAGAAGCCCATCCTTTTCTTATTCCCAAGTGCCCGCTGAACCCAAGGGCAGGCCTGTGCAGAGCAGTGCCAGTTTCCACTACTACTCCAGGCATGAGCAACAGTCTGGGTCCCCCTCACATCCCTCCCAACCCAACAGGGTAAAGACGGCCACTCCGGAGCGCTCTGGGATGGGCCTTGGGAGCCACATACCCGGCCAGCCCACCTCACAACCTTGCTCTACTACTTTGGGCAGCCACAGAAATGGTGGATACTGTCCTGAACCTGTACACACCAAGGAACCAGAACCAGTGAAAAACGTCGTTGCAGCCCAACCGGTATCCCACACATCCTCAAACCCCCTGGGGTACAGCGTGATGATGGTGCCTGGGATGGGAGCAGATCGGAAAGAAGCACTCAGAAAGCTGGGGCTGCTGAAAGATTAAAACTGGTAAACAGCAGAAGTGGATGTCTGACTTGATGTTCAAGAGTTCGTTCAGCTTAAGGAGAGTTAGAGCATTAAGTGGGAATTTGGCACTTGGCACTTTTGGCACAAACCTAAGAAGTACACTTTAAAGGGCAGTGTCACCACTTTCAATGCATGAGCACAGTTCTTAAACCAACAGGAGTTTTCATGTGCATTTTCAGGGGTATCTGAAAATCCACATGAAAAATGAAGCTCTATATTTGATGAAGAGTATGCTATCTAAATGTCGCTCTGAGTTTGTTTCAGTATGACACTTAGGGAAACACAGAAGTCCAAGGGACACCAAATCCACCAAAGAAGTATAGCACATACAAACAGAAATTAAGCAATTATAAACTTGTCTGGTTAAATATTATTGAAGTTGATGAGTAATAGTGCTGTCCTGGTCTCACACTTACCAGTCTCACTCAGTACTTTTTGAGGTATATAAAAAAACAGTGATATTGCTTTCAAGGTAAAGCCTCTCCAGTCTCTTGTTTTTTTTAATGATTCAGATACATTTTCAGCAATGGAGTGGCAATGGAGAAACATGTTTATCAGGCATTGTTGTGCACTTTAATCGAGGCAAGAAAAACACAAAACACATGCCTCACCGGTGGTATTGTCTTTTGACTCCAGTGAGCCCTGAACACTTCCCCGTCTCACTATTCTCACTATAACATGTTTTGTATGTTTTGTCACTGAGCGGAAAAAACAACCCAACTCAACAGGAGATTTACATTTCTAGTCATTTCACAATTTACAGATGTGCCTATAAGTGGATTATAGAGTGCCTCCCTTTGAGCACTACATCTATTAAGGTTTTAATGGGAGAGATTTGGGGTGGGATGTTAATTTTGGGATTGGGAGTAATGAATAATACCCCAAAACACACAAGTAGAACATATGCACCAGATCAGTTTCTGCCACGTCGCTAGATTGTATTGTGAAATAATATTTTGAAAGCGTATCTACTATTTGGGGTGATGTTTTTTCTTTTTTTCCACAATGTCATTTGTCTAACATCTTTGTTCAATGCTTTATGAACGTTGCTAGCTATTTCTTTCAGCATTAAACTCCTATCAATCAACACCAATGCAATAATAGTTCATCCTATTGTTTTCACTATTATTTTATATTGATTATTTAGATGGGTTCATAGTTGTGTGACACACTGCTTTCATGTAACTGCCTTCAATGTCTAAACACTGGAGATGTTCACCCAGAGTGGAAAAAATACAAATGTGATGGTTTTTACTGTCATTTCCATAAATATCAGCAGAAATGAAAACATGTTTACAAGTAATATATTACCTATTCCTTTTTAAATCTTCTTGCACTCTTCCATACTACACCCTCCATCACTGCAGAATAGCCATGATTATAGTTGTAAGCGATATATATAATACAGGATCAAACAACAATTAGTTATCCAGCTTAGTTCCTGAAATGAAACCATTAGGAAATGTGATCTCATCCATGTAGACTATTTGCCTTAATGTAATTAACGTCATCTCTTAATAGTGTGCTTTTTCAGACTAAGCTTTTCAGGTTTAACATCCTTGTTTATTTCCCTGTTAGCTCTTACATGCCAGTCACAGAATTCATCTGGAACAAAGAGGCAAAGAGATTTTAACTCGGTTCAACCTGCACACTGGCTTTACCCGTTTCCTTCATCCAGCACTTCACTTACAGCATGGCTATCAGTCATACTACTCATCTTACATGCCACTCGGGCGATGAGAAAGCCTACTCAGCTGTCCTTGTGTTATCCGATTATCTTGAGCCCCACCTCCGTGTGAACCTGTCTTACTCAACACACCAGTGCTTTCCTTTCTCTCGCTTTCTTGATATCAAAAGCATGCAAGAGTTCTATTCTTCCCACTGAATCATTTGAAGGGTTAGGTATTTGCTTATGTAATAGCACCCTTTGAGTTAGTGTGTATGGTTGATTACTGCATGAGAGTATTAGTCTGCAGTGTTATCTCAGTCAGGTAAGGGGCTTGTGTAATGGGCCAGTATCTATGTCTGAGCAGAGGGCTGTGCAAATAAAGGGTGTCACATTTTGAAACTGACACGGCTCTCTGCCGGTCAAGTAATATTAAACAATAGATGGAGAAATCAGGCCATAGCCCAAATTGGAAACATGATACAAAGAAAGAATAGTGGGCTAAAGCACTGGTTCTCAATCCTGGTCCTCGGGGCCCAGAGCACTGCTGGTTTCCTATCCTGCCAGGTCATTAACTGCATTCACCTGGTGTCCCAGGTCTCAATCAGTCCCAGATTAGACAGCAGGGCCCCTGAGGACCAGGACTGAGAACCACTGGGCTAAAGGAAGGATTGATCCATTTATCAGTTGATACAGATGCAAAGAACACTTTTGACTTCTTGCTGAGGTGAAGAAAAAGATTATTTTTCCGTTTCAGATCTGGAGCCTAGTTAAGAGATCTAGACTGCATTGTGGGATTATTTAATATTAATATGAAAAAGCATACAATTTATTTGTTCCGCCTGTCTAGATCTGTCATCTCAGTTGAGTAGGAGATAGGGTCACGCCATGCTTACCATAGTTCCAGATTATATGAAGGCTCACACACAATCACATCAGACAGGAAATAAGATGCCAACCCCAAAGGTCACACATGACATGCCATCACTGTCAACACTCTGCTACCATGACAACAGCCCCATTGGCGCTGTGGTGTCGTCCATCTGATGTGACACTAAAAGCTGTTGTTGGCTGAGATCTTATTTCTTCTCTGCTGCAAGGTGCTGCCCATAACACTAAATAAACCAAGTTTAAATGCCCATTTCTGAGGAGGAAGTGAAATTTGTTATGAAATGGATAAATATATTTATTTTATTTGATCTATTCAGTAGGATATGCAGAACTGTAAGTGCAGCTGGAAATCTAATATGTTAACATTTGCAGTTCATCATCAGTGGCAGCAAATTGCATTAGAAATGAAATAGTACATTGTTTTGTTTGGACTGAGTCACACATCACATCCATCACAACATCAAAAGCACTGTGCAAGCATTAAAGGGTGGCGATAGGTAGTACCATAGTTGCATTATGTTCAAAAATAACTTTCAACACATTACATGACTGGACTCATAATGTCCATGAAAAGTGTCTATTATATATTGCTGGTGTGCAGTGGTTATTAAAATTCCAACAGCTAATCATTTAAACCTGACCAATCACAGCATATACAATCTTCAAAGTCAAACATAGATGAGAAAGTGGCAGGTGTAAGAGTAGGTAGAATATGAGAAAAAAGTCCTCTCAGTTCCCTTCATAAAAGATGTGGGCTTTGCTTTTCTTCCGCTTCACCTTGCCATTGGACATTGGGATATCCAACGATTCCAGGCGGAAGGGGCGTGGCAGGACGGAGTCTGAGCTGACAGGGGGGCTCATGTTGGAGCCACTCACAGTGAGGTGGGCCGTCCCATTGACCAGTGGAGGAGAGTGGATGGCTGCAGGAGAAGAGCTCCATCAGTTGGATACTTGGCACTGTGACTGTTGCAAATGGTTGTCACAATGGTAACCTTTATTGTTTTGTAAATGGAAAGGTTATGTTTTTTTAACTAAATGTGGGTGTGCTTGCTGAGCTGAAGGATTGTTGCATAGTAACAATGATTTTCCTATTCACACGCAGATCATTATTTTGTAATTATCTTGTGTGTTCAGAAAGTCTCTTTTATATGAAAGCTAAGTATTTGCAGGTTTAAAAACGTCTCTCAGCTTTTTCTTATGTAAATATGATGACTTTTGTTACACTAATCAATTGACCCCTTCAAAGAAGTTAAGAAAAACCAAAGACATACAGGGTGTTGACAACCTGCATATTTATAGCATTTAAAATGCACTCTGTTTGGCAATATATTAATCAGGTAATTAAACTGCTATTGATTTATCCTCTGTATCCGTTGTCCTGGGCTGTTATGTCAACAGTCAGGGCAGGAGGAGTCTGCAGGTCCTGGTCTTACCGAGTCCCTTGGTGGTTTCACCACACAGCAGCTGGTTGGCTCTCTTCGACTTGAAGTAGCTGCTGGCGATATTCTCACTGTCACTGCGGTCCAGCATCTCCTTGTACCTGTCCTCCTCCACCTGCTAAAAACATAGATAGGAGTAAGGATCTGTATCAGTGCGTGTGTATATGTGTGGATAGAGCGCACGCATGCACATACTGTACACACACGTGCACATGCACGCACGCACACGTGTGCACATACACACACCATAAATGCCTCTCCGGTATCTGTAGCTGAGCTTCTGTGTGCTGAAAGTCTTGGAGCGAGGGGAGCCATGGCTAAGAGAGAGAGAGAGAAAACACGTAAAAGACATGACAGGGTTCCTACATCAAATTCCATGACTTTTCCAAGACCATTCTATGACAGGTAACATTTCCATGACCAATATTTGTCAGAGTCTATGTTGCAAATGTCACATTCTTTATGTTGAATTTGTGATCTGAATGTCCCAGGTCTTATTTCTGGCTACAACTATCACTTCGGATTGAAACCATCAGGACATTTCTGGTTTGGGTTTTTATTCTTCAGAGTTAAGTGGATGAACAAGCAGCCAAGCTTGATATTAAACATTTGCTGGATGGAAAAAGGATTGTCAACAAATGCCCATGACATTTCCAAAACTATATGCCTCGTTCCATTTTCCAAAGCTTTTCCAGGCCTGGAAAACAATAAATGAATGACTGTGACCAGGTTTTCAATGACCGTAGGAACCCTGACAGGATCTGCAGTACACAATAGTTACGGTCTCACTAGCTACATCATCATCATCACAAAAACTCAGGGTAGATATTCAGTTTACTTTGTGTACTTCACATGCCTCACCTGAAGGCAGTGATGTTTTCTGCACCACCACATCAGGCAGCCTCCAGGCGGCGCTGTCCTCGTCCCAAGTGGCTTCTTTCCTCAGGCGGTCCAGATTGCTGTAGTTGCAGTCACGGCGAACCAGGGGCGCCATACGCTCCAGCAGGCTGTGCAGTAGCTGGCCCTCCCTCTCTAGCCGGCGGATGGTTGCCAGGTAGTCGTTTCTCTCCACCTCGAACTCTGCCTGCAGGTCACGGATCTCCAGCTTGGCTGCTTTCAGCTGTCACATGAGATTGATAGGACAGGTTGAAGGTATTTCTCAGATCTTCACATCAACTGCAAAAGTTTCAGCATTTTTATCCACTGTCAGTGGTGATCTGTGAGATCCATTTTTTATTTTGGTGACAGCCTTGGTGATAAGCTGTCATTGCTGTGGTGTTGTTGCACTGCACGTCCCAGAGATCACATCTAAATCAAAATGTGGCCAGTGTGTTGACCTCTTTTTTTCCAAACAAAGTGCTGCTGCTGCTGCAGGAAACATAAAACGCATAACTTCCTGTGAGCTAGATTATTTTTCCTGGGAAAGACCTACCTGACACCGGGTGTTTAGAACAGCAAATGTAAAAGCTTTCCTGAACTGCCTAGAGGTTGAATCACTATCGTGTTACATCTATCGGCCATACAGAGTAGCAAAATGACATTTATTAATATGGAAATGTCACAGTTTAATACTTTAACAATAACAGTCTAGACTTGATATTCAAATATTGTCAAAGAGCAGTGAAACAATCCTATCAATAAAGTCAGAAGGGTTGTAAGTGGGGTTTCACTAGCTTTACAGAAGAATAATAGATTTTCCCTTCTTGTTAATTCCCAGATTTGTTCTAGCACATTGCTCCATCCCACAGAGCGTGTTATGTTCATCGTACAGCCACTACGCCCCACCTTGCCCTGGATCTTGGCCAGCATGTGGCTTTTGGCATGGACCTCTTCCTGGATGGACTCGTAGACGTTCAGCAGCACATTGTCACTCTCCTCGCTGTTCTCTGACAGGGCCTGGACGAGTTGTGTCTTCCTCTGGTCAGCCAGGTTCTTCCTCTGACGGTGTCTCTGTTGTAACTCCTTGTTCCTGGCCTGCTCCCCTCCTACCACCTGCTGCTCCAGCTGCTGCAGCCTGGGGAGGAGATGTTTCAGCAAAAACAATGCAGCTTGATGAAAAGGCAATAATAATAATAACATCAAGCTGTTTGGCAGTATAGGAAGGAGCCTATATCTTACAATCACTGATGAAGGATCACAAGTACTGCGTGAGCACAACTTTGCACGTGTGAGACCATGTTTTACATTTGTGTGTCAGAGCGTGTATGTAAATGTGTGTACATGTTTATCATTTAAACCTTCGTACCTTTCCAGGACATGTTTCTGGTCCAGAGGCCCTGGTGTGGTGGTGGCAGGGGGGTCTCTGTGCCCCTCTCCTTCTGGCCCTCTTTGGACACTGACCACTGGACCAGCTGCCAAGGGCTGGCTCAGCAACATGAGGAGAAACACTATCCATTTTCACCTGAGGTTCATCGCTCAATTTTCTCAAAAATACAACCAGTTATATTATCTAATATCTAATCATAATATAGCCAATAACGTCAATAACAATCCATGGTCCGTTTACTTTCATGCCAGCAATCATTTCAAGTAGTCATTTTTAATATATTTTGTTTTGGAATGAAACCGAAACATTTTTTGATGAGCATTCATAGACAGTGGAGCACAGTACCTTCGTCAAGGATGGCTCTTCAGCAGCACTATGGCACAAGGGATCAGTGTTGAGGCAGAGCTCTTCCTCGTGGACCTGGGTCATACAACTAGAGCTCTCTGACATTAGGAAGCAAGACAACATGAAGTAAGACTGGACATCACAAAAAGCATGAGCATACATTGATTAAACATTATGTTTTATCAAGATAAGGACACTGGCTTTGCGAGTCTTGGTTGATAATTGAAATCTTCAGATGAAGAACCCTATAAGTATAATGTGATGTTTCATTTTCTTTAGACAAAAGAGTTTTAACACTATGGACACAAGGCATTGTAGAGTTTTGAGTGATGTATAATGTTCACATTCAAAATGTTTTGAATTGATTATACAACTGCAAGTAGCATTTAACAATTTCCAAAACTGACTTGTATGGGCAGAAGTTTTTTCTGTTACCATTCCTTGGGACAGAGCTCCCCCTGCTGGCTCTGACCTCCTCCAGATTTGACAGCTTGGATTCATAGGAGCAACGCAGGGTAGCGATATCCTCCTGGAGCTTGGCCTTGGATTCCTGCTCTGCATTGTATTCAGCCTGCAACCTGGCCAGCCTCTCCTCATACTCCTGCACAGAAAGCAGAACACAGGCTTCAACTAGTGTATGCAGTGATCTGTAGTGATTTACTGGTTGAAGAATGGTCTGTAGCTACCTCTTTAATCTGCTCCTTCTCTGCCTCTGTGGTGCTGGACTGGGGCCTAGGTGGGACAGCATGGGAGGCATCACACAACTGACCAGCCAACAGAGCTACATATGCATTAGAGAAAAAGAAGAAAAATAGCAGGTATTAGAGAGATGCTTAATAAAAATCATTCAAGCATCACACTTCTAAAATGTACATATTTGGCTTTGAACAAGTTAACAAAAAATAACATTTCCCCCCCTAATATCAAGGGTCTAGCTTGACACTCACACGAAAGGTTGGCGACACCCATCTGGTCAGAGATGAGAGCACGCAATTTCTTGATCTCCTCCTGGTACTCTCGGAGCAGAGCATCCTTGGGGTCCTCGTTGATACGAGGCCTGTTCTGGATGCTCTTGGCCCTGTTGGCATAGCGTAGTGTGCTCAAGCTCTCCTCATAGTTGTTGTCTGCAGGTGAGAGACAGGCGACCATCAGGGTGCGTGTGTTCCCCCCCAAGGAATCCTGCAGCAGCCGGGTCAACTTGGAGTCCCGGTAGGGGATGTATCTGGAGCGTCCGTCCACCAGGGCAGAGATGACATTGCCCAGAGCCGAAAGGGACAGGTTGATCTTGGTGGCCTCTCGGAGCCGCTCGCCGGTGGCGCCAGTTTTAGATTGGCGCTCGCTCCCCGCCAGGTCCACAAGGTTGAGTTTACCTGCTCGTAGGTGGTCCTCGCCAGCTGCATCTGAGAACATAGGGTGAGGACAAGAACATGAAGAAAACACCACACATTTAAAAGTTTGCCTGTGAAGAAAAAAACACCCGAAAACACTTTCACAGTTAAAAAACCCCCCAAAAAACAAACAGCTATTGGTGATGCAGTTCTAGGTCTATTTTGTTGGTTGGTGGCGTATTTTTCTTCCCGTGGATAAAAGGGCAAGGACTTCTTTCTAGACCCACCATTTTGCATCAGTGTTCAACAATCATACGGGGAGAAATCCACTGTAGGCAGAGATACCAACGTCTCCACCGACAGTAGCCTCAGTAGACCATAATGTAATGCAGCTGCACGACATGTTGCATCTTGAAGGGGTGCGGCTGCGATCACAGACACCCCCCAATGTTCATGAACTAGTTGGCACGCTAGCTATATTTACATGCCCATACGGCCACCTTTGACTGAAAGCAACAAGTTCACGCCTGTTCTCTGAGGGTTGTCCAAAGGCATTCTGGGAAACGTAGGAAATTACTAACTTAAGCAGGAGTGGACGAGGCAGGTTGAGGGAAAATGGATACCAAAACAGCAAATTACAACACTTCATCACAAAATAACCCTGGAAATCCACTCAACATCACAAATTGATGACATATAACAGTGTAAGAGTATCCAAGGGGGGATTTTTCCTTTAATTGTGAGCTGCTGGTGACATTATGAGACATCATAGGACCATATGCTCCTACATTCAATTCTCCTGTTTTTCTTCATCCCTTACTAATAATGGTTGTGGTCTGTGTGTCACTCAGATGATAAGCATCATGCATGCCTATCACTGGTCTAAGTGTTAAAGGGGTTGTGTCAGTGTGTGTGTGGGTTCACCAGTGTTGCAGATCTCCAGCTGGATGGTGAAGATGGAGTGGGAGCGGGAGGAGTCCTTATTCATCAACGTATAGCCCACGGACCGGTTCTTCCAGCCTTGCTCCATTATTCGCTCACACTCTCCCACACTGTGTACTGTGTGCATGGAGAGGTCCCGCACGTACACCCCACGCTCTGGGTGCTCTTTCAGCTGGCATTTAT
>CABFOQ010000005.1:8861-22192 GCA_900660455.1 Gephyroberyx darwinii | reverse complement strand
CCGCAACACGGCGGAGGAGAAGCGGGGCGGAGGCACGGTGTGTCTGCAGGACCCGGCGGTGTGGAAGGCTTACCGGACGGCGGCGCTGGAGTGTGAGATGTGTGGAGGAGGGACGAACAAGTGTGACGCCGTGCTGGAGCCACACGGGTTTTAACAGGGGCTAACTGGGTAACTGGGCTAACTGGGCTAACTGGGTTCATAAGGGTGGAATCATCCCAGCCTCTGTGTTTGAAAAGGTTTGATATATATTTTTATATTGCTGTTGAAATTAAATTTAAAGCTGCTACACGTATCATATCAATAAAGCATTATCACATTTATTTTGAGTATAATTACTCAAATTTGTCAGATTTTGGGGGAAATCTGCAGGTAACAACATCCTCTTTGCAACACAAACGAATGGGGTTTATGGGAAATGTAGTCTTAATTTTGAGAAACACAAAATGCTGTATTAAAAGCATCAGATCAAGAGTGATGACAGCACCTGAGTACTGCTGCAAATGTTAAAACAAGAAGCACTTTTACAACCTGGTTGGATACTGCGTCACTATCTCTGACACATGTAATCTTTTCAAACTGAAATGGTTTGAGGATATATTTCCATGAAATGGGTGAAGTTTTGCAGTTTGACATGTAAGACGATTGCTTTTATGGCATTTTAAATTGAGGAAAGTGGAATTCGTTGCACTATGCAGCGTTCAGCAACACTAACAGCATCCACTGATGATATTCAAGTCCACAAACTGACAACTTTAATTTTTGAGGAATGATTTTGTGCTCCGTCTTCGTGTTTCATGAATGTTTCTGTTCTGTTATTGATTGACGTGTTTGGTGTGTGTGTGTGTGTGTGAACAATCTCAGGTGTGCCTTCCTGAATAATGCAGAAACCTTCAGATGTTTTTTATGTGTCTCAGTTTTTATAGTTGTATCTTTTTCATAATGCATAGATTCTTGCTGACTTTGGTAGTTTGCCATGCCATGATTTTGCTTGAAGATGAAGATGCTGGCTGTCTTGAATGTGATTGAAGAGATTAAAGCCAAATTTTCTCATATTTTGAGTTGGTAGTGTTTGTTTGTTTACCTTGATTTAACTTCCTTATCCATGAGAAAAATATAATTTTTAGTATTTGACATAAAAGCCAGTTATAATTATTTTTCTGCAGCATGGAAAATAGTCTGTATACATTTTTAGCACATCAGTCAAAAGCAATGGAATTCATACAAAAGTAAATTTATTACCACAAAAATAGGACGTCCTATATGTAGTGCATAAATAGCTTTGATGTGACACTACACAGCACTGCAGGTGACAGCGTTTCCTCCGACGCACGCCCACATGCATACATTCCAATGCAAACGTGGGAAAGGTGAGCACCTGTAGAGAAAGGCACTAAAACAATCAGCAGCATAGCATATGCTAGCACACGTCATCTGTTATTACCCAGAATCCTCTCCCCGGTCCCACCATGCCCCGTGCCTCAGCCAATAGGGAGGCCTCACCAGCACGGGGCAGGTAGTGCGACAACCAGAGGTCACAAGACTTGGTGATGGTTGAGACTCCAACGTCGGTCCTCGTTCTTGTGTGCATAGAAGTCTTTGTTCTAAACTTAAGTTGTAGGTCACTTGACACATGCTAACTCAAAACATGGACTTGGAAGTGAGACGGGTACTGGGTGGAAAAAGCGCAGAGAAGATGTTTCCTCACCAAAGATTCAGAAAGGGGAACCCAGAGGAACCGCTGTCTGGAAAACCTGCAGAGTCAAGATTAGCTTATGCTCTGTTGAAAGGCTCAGCAGCGGTAAACCTTTAACCTAATAATGGCGGCGTGGTATCTGTTTCGTTGCTGTTCATTAGTGTTTTCGTCTGAAAGGTTTTGGTTAATGGCTTGACTCTGTTTTGACAGATTGCGAAGTGTGCAATACTACAAGATAAAGCTTTGAAAGTGCTCCACGTTGGTTTTAAATTCCTCCTCCGGTATCAGCCCTTTGAAATTTCTAAGAAAGAATTTCGAAAAGCGATGGCTGATTATTTCCACCTATCACGGTCCAGTCAGAATGAGGCTCAGGCATGGCCAATCAGCTGTGTCTTTTTTTTAATTGGTAGAAATAAGCTCCTATTTTGCCTTGTAAACCAATGATTTACTGGCAAGGCCTGTTTGAAAATGTTCATATTGTCTGTGAGGTCAGTGGAGGTTTAAGTTTCTGCTAGGATGAGTACGCTTGTCTCAGTGCATATAACTGAAATAATCATTGCCGAAATGTCCTGACCTGTTTTAAGTGGTAATCTCGCAGGTGTCTGATGCATTTTTTCACAATGTGTTAGTTATTTTAGAATTGAAACACATGGACCTATAGCTCCTCGCCAGTGTAAACACAATCTTGATCATACAGACATACAAAATATATAAATATATACAAAACATCTATTTCTCATACAACTCGTTAGACGAGCTCCAGTGTTTCGCTACAACGATGTACTGCATCCGAGCCGATCTCTCTCTGAAGCCTGCTCCGCTGACGCTCCTTGCAGAGAGAGGCGGATTGTGTTTTTCTGGTCACAGTCCTGGTTTCCTTCAATGTCAGAAGCACACACTTTGACCAATACAATTTTCTTGTTAGGTTTTCGAAATGTCATGTTGTCCTGGGTCTCGGTTGCTGTTACTATGACTTAGCTGTATAGTTATAGTTGCAACTATACCCTTTCTTATTCAATGAGCTGGAATGGAAATGGTGATCAAGTGCTACCTGACTGGGACTCGAGAGCTAGCACCAAATGCGCTCAGTTAAAGGCTTTCATTGCTCCTCCTCTGGGTGTAGTGCATACTGTTAGCAGGAAGAGAGGAGGACTTGCGCTGTTCCTCAGCAGCTGAGGGCTCTGGTGCATGCAACCGGGCAGCGCATTGTTGAAATGTCTTTGAAAGACTCTTTGCTATGGAGTTGTTCATGAAAACAAGTTGAGACACATAAAAAAAGGGTGTCTTGTTTTGGTAGAACAGGATTGGTGGGAATGTGAGAGTTCCCTTTGGGAGAAAGGCATAGGTTGTTTGGGTTTTGCAGAGACAAGGCCACATTTACGCGAGATATGCCGGCATTCATGTTATGACTATCGAGACCAGTGAGAGCCGAGAGCCACGAGAAACGTCCGTCATCATGGAGACAGTTGAGTTGAGGAAAGTTAGATGTCAAAACAGAGTTCTGACCAGCCTCCTCCCCTTGGCCTTGATTCGAGGGAAAGTGGCGCTAGTCTCTGTGCTGATTGGCTGTAAGCCAAGCGGGGAGTTCCTGCCTTTCCTCCTCAACAGGAAGTCAACACTTGATGATGTCATGGCATAGAAGACGTTTCCTGTGGCAGGGATGACCAATTCTGCAGGAAAAAACCCCCAGAAATACACAACATATTAGAGTTCAGTAGACTTTCACAAATGCTGCAATAATAGAGCCATCAGTTCTCTAAAGCTTACAGCACATGCAGGATGATTCAAGTGTCTTAAAGTATCATTTTCACTCTTTTACCAACATGACGGGCAATCAATGTGAATATTTTTCAATGCTGAAATGCTTTGGGTGCTTTTAGGGTTGTTATGGGGCGTCCAGTGGCCTGTTGGGAGTGCAAGCAAGGCATAAGCAGCTCTATACTGAAGCAAGATGAGATTTTGGTTAGAATCAGTCGGCATGATTGAGAAAGATGGGAAACTGGGTCCCAGATTGAAAATGGCCAAAGTTATGCTTTTAAGTTTTGGGGAAAGTCATCTGATAGTAATAAGGGACTGCTGCTGCACTGGGGACACGTCTTTACCTTTTCCCTCGGGCAAAAGTTGGATCAGCTCATATCTGGACGCCTCTTTGGGGTCCTGATTGTGCTTTTCTAAGGCGGAGCTGATCACAGTGGGGGTCTTGTCATTGCTCGTCACCTGAGGGGATAGAGGAGAATAACAATGACAGCAGACAGCTTGACTTGCACTAATGATATCCTGGGTACATTGTATCCTGGGGATGTGATTTTGATGACTATCATTATGGGATACTTTGGGATAAAAGTAAAAGCCTTAAGTGCAGCATGTAGCATTTAATTTGAGAAGGAACATTTTCTGCATTCTCACGTAAATTACACTCAAATTGTTTTGGCGAAGTACCAGTATGCTTCGGTACAAGTTTCCATCTTGCAGGTCCATCCGTATCCTGATGATTCGTATGTCTGGCCCCGACCCTTGGGTGTTATAGGAGGGGTTGTTGCCACAGGAGGCCGACCGACGATGTGATTTCATGGGAGTGGATGGGGTCAACGTGGCGGTGGTGGAGCCATTGGTCGGAGGAGAGATGTCAACATCCAGACAGGACACAGAGGGGGATTTCATGTGCTGCAATACAAATAATGGCGATAATAGTAAAGATTTCACTTCACAACCAACGACATGATCGCTTTCTAGCATCAAAATCAACTTCCACAGATTTAGACAAAGGTAAAATGATACAAAACATGAAAATATCTTAATTATAAGTTACTGTTTGTTTCATGGTTACCTTGGCAAGTTTGGACAGTAGGTGATTGACAGGGGAGGGGAAGTCAAAGAGGCCCTCGTTGTCGCCGCCGAGGCTAGTCCTGGAGGAACTCAAACTGTCAATGGAGTCACATAAACACATTCAGGTCAGCTTATCATGGACGCGAACATCTCATCACAACCTCCTCAAACAACTAAAATCCTTATCTTCATATTCTGAAATGAAATGTACAGAGAGCTCAATATGTTTTGGGACAAAGAAGCATGTTTTCTTAATTTGCCTCTGTACTCCAACTGGAGACTGTCAGCTTTTATTTCAGGGTATCTGTCTAAATATTGGTTTCACTATTTAGAAATGACAACAGTTTTCTTAAGTCTGCGTCCCACTGAATCCACCAGATGCTGGGTATCTTCTCTGGTGACGCTCTGCCAGGCTTGTACTGCAGCCATCTTCAGTTGTGTGTTTTGAGGTCTTCTTGCCTCAAGTCTCTTCTTCAGCAAATGAAACTCATGTTCAGTGGGATTTAGATCTGGAGCCTGACTTGGCTTTCCACAACTCCCTGGTTCCTATGGCAGTATGTTTCGGATCATTGTCTGGCTGTAGGATGAAGTGCCGTAAGATGATGTTTGGAGGCTTTTTGCTTGTACTTGAGCAGACAAGATGTTTCTGCACACTTCACAATTTGTTCTGCTGCTGCCCTCAGCAGATACATCACCAATGAGGACTAGTGAGCCAGTTCCAGTAGCAGCTATACGTGCCCAGGACGTAACACTCCCTCCACCATGTTTCACAGATGAGGTGGTAACAGCTCTTTTATGCTGCACCAATGATGCAACGAAGCACACCTGGCCAATCACTGTCCCAGAAATATTGTCCCATGAAATAGGGGACTATGTATAAAAACTGTTGTCATTTCTAAATAGTAAGACCAATATTTATACAAATACCCTTTCATAAAAGCTGACAGTCTGTAGTTTAACCTCATATTATCTCTTAGATTTCAAATACATCCACCATTTTACCCCCTTTTTCTCCCAATTTTTTCATGGCCAATTCCCCCTGCCTAAGCGGTCCCGGTCGCTGCTCCGCCCCCTCTGCCGTCTGGGGAGGGTACCACTTCTTTTCACCCGACAGCGAGGAGTTTCACCGGGAGGGCGTATCGCATGTGGAGGAACGCGTTCCCCTCCCCGCTGAACAGGTGCCCCGACCAACCAGAGGAGGCGCTAGTGCAGCGACCAGGACACATACCCCTCCGGCTTCCCCCCCGCAGACAATTGTGTCTGTAGGAACACCCGACCAAGCCGGAGGTAACGCTGAGGTTCGAACCAGCGACCTCAGCGTTGGTAGGCAGCATACTGAGGTTTTTCTGTGTGCTACCTGTGTGTGCATGCATGTGCTTACTCTGGGTACTGTGTGATGATCACCGTTGGGGTGAGGCCACGAGGGCTCGGTTCACCGGGCGATTCAATCTCATTGGACAGTCTGTAACTGGAGTAGACATCATCCACCACATACATCAGTTGTTCTCAGTAAATTCATCATCTGTCAGTAACTGAACCCAACTTTGGTATATTTACCTTTCCTCGTCTGTTAACGTAGGAACGCTCTGGTACCACTCCACGAAGGACTCGTCAGCAACGAACACACAGTTTTTGCAGGAAGACTGCAGGAGGCGGATTTGAGCTAAAACCTCAAATTCCTGTTAACAAAGAACTGAATCACCTCATGTTTCATAATACCCTCCAGAACACAAAAAGCTCCCACGCTGGCTGATCAAGTATTACTGTTAGTCAATTCACTCATCTCTTCAAGGAGCGGCCTCTCTTAATCACCTCCCCTCTCCTGTATCTTCTCCTCCACTCGCTCTAATATGCTCTTATCCTGAAGTACAAAATCCCTTCTCTCTCTTTGACTCTTATTTTCCGCAGGTCTCATCCGAGCACTTCTCTCTAACAGGGTCATTCTGGGATCACAGGAACATTGTCAGGACACGATGGCTCCTTGCTATTGCTTGCTAGGTTGCTGCTGTAGAAACTGAAGCTTATTCTACTGTTGAACTCACTGAAAATCGCTCAGGATAAAATCACTACAATGTACTGTATTGTGAGCTAAATGAAGTGTTAACCCTTCATCCCTTAAACTGACAAGCAGGGTTAAATCCATTGCAACACCTACCCGTCTCCTTTTGTCAAAGTTGATGTAGCCGTTCTGCAAAGGGAGCAACAGGAAGTGTTAAGGCAACTTCACAATCTCTTACGCAATCCGCTACGTAACTGCCAGCCGTTGTGACTGAGTTTCCCAATGACAGACACACGAGAGGAACTTACATCCAGCTTGTCTTTGACCGCCGTGTCCAGCATGGTGAGGTCTGTGAGGAAGATGCCCAGGTAGGGCACGGTGCCCTGGGCATTGGACTGTGAAGAAGAAGGCAGTGTTTCATCAGCCTCCGAGCGGGACCGCAGGGATTCCCACAGACATCTTAAAGGGCCCACACACTGAGGGTTTTCAGAACAGCCCCCTGCTGCTGGTTTTCAAATGGTGGTTCAAGGATTCAATACATCACACACAACACAGCCCCGCTGCATGCTGGTCTATCCCCTTTACAACCCTCCATGAAACTAGCCAAACGCTAACCGCTTAGAAGAAGAGAGATCAGTATCGATGTTTGACTGGAGCTTTTTGTAGGAAAAACTATCTTCATGTACTTTTAGAACAAGAATAGAGTGTTTTTGACTCAAGTGGCCCTAAAAACTTTATCCTGTTGTTGGATTCTTATGGCAACTGCAGTCCATATCGTCCATATGTATGAAAAGATGTCATTTATCTACTCGTCTAGAACCCTGAACGAAACAAATAACACATAACTATGAGACGTTAGACTGCAAAGATCATTTTTATAAAGACTTTATGTAATAACTTTATAACTTTTTCTAACTTTTACAATACCAGTGACACGTTTGCATGATCTTACATCATTCGCAGCTTATCCAAGGTCCCCTGTAAAGGCCTGCGAGGGTGTACAAACCTTGAGGCTAAAACGATTGGTATTCACACCAGAACCTGGGCCCAAACGTACCAGCAAATATTTTTTTTTTTTATCTGCTCTGTTACCAGACGGGTGGGGTTTGCTGCACAGACCAATACAAAGGTCATCCTAGATTAGTCTTCTTTGGCTGATAACCTACCTATCTGAAGGTCCTGATGAAGTAAACCCCATTTGATACTCCAATCGTGTTAAAACAAATACTGAGAATAACTTGCAAATACTATACTGCAGTAATCAACTGGGACTGAACACATATGCCCTTTTTCATCAGCACCCTGCCTCACATTCATACAGTTACACCCATTTTAACCAGTTTAATATCTGAGCATATGGGCGCTGAGGCAGGTGAGAACATCTTCACTTTCCCCAGCAGTCGGGGATTCAACCCTTCCAGAAACAAGCCGGCTTCCCTAACCTCCTGATTCACACTCCACTCACCCCAGTAAGACGTCTGTTGTTCAGCCTGTTGTCAAGGTTGGCAAACTTGGACGTGCCCTCCTGCAAGACAAAGCCGGGTGAAATGCTATTTGGTCGATAACTACAGTGCAAAAACTTACAAATGCTAGAAAGTCCTCAACCTGAACCCACTGCCATTTTGTTAAATCCAGTACAGATGATTCATCGCAAACCCTGCGTGGCAGTTCTAGTCATTTCCACCCAAGCCGAGAGACGAAGGCAAGCAAGTTACAGCGTTGCAAATCAAAGCCCAACAGAAGGCGGTGATGTTTTTCCAACATCAAAGCCCAGAGTGAAGCTTTCAAAATGAAAGACCGGGTGTATGTTTTGATGTTTTCCTTTGGGGGGTATCATGAGTAAAATCACAGCTAATGCAAAGGTATTGATGCCTGCGCCACACCATTATATCGAATCAAAACACAGCTAATCCTGCCAATTTCCCAGACTGTCTCTCACAGCGCAGGCTAAATATATAATGTATATGTCAAGATGCAAGAAGTGTTGACAGAATAAGGGCAGTTACAAACAACCATCCCTGGTCTTCAGCGTGTCCTCAGACTCTCTACCTCTACCGGGTTTCAGCGGTAGGATTAGGCTTGACCTTGGACCACGCAACCCCTATTACTAGAGACAGATAGAGATTTAACACACCTGGTCTAGCAGTGGCACTTGACAGACACATTATTCTCATACTGCTGTTCATATTATGGGATGTCAGTCACTGGCATGTGAGTTTTCAGTCCCAGAGCAGAAAAGTCACGTGGTTTCCCTTCACTTGTAGCATGTAGACGTCAGATAGGCTGACTGAGGACGGAGGATTCTCTTTCCCCGCATGGAAAACCGGTTGATTTTCCGGTCTATGTTACCACACAAACGGTCAAATGAGATGTACTTGCTTTTTAAAACTCATTCAGTCTCGCACCTTTTAGACTTTGAACCAGTTTTTAATTGGTTCACATGCTATTTGACCATTTGTATCACTTGGTTATCGCTTGGACTGGAACCAAGACCAAACCCGCCTTAGGTAAAGTCTGTACAAGCCTGCCACAAATGAAAGGGCAAAACCAGGAAAACCATGTAACTTCTCCACACTATATAGACAGTATTATATGAATTAGCCAGCATTTTTTATTTGACAAAATTAAAAACACTCATGATGTTTGCACCAAACGGCAACTTACCTCTTTCAGGAGTTCCCTGCTTTGCGAGTAGTTATCTTTATCCGAGAATATCTCCGACAGCTCCTCGTATCTCCTTATTGCTTCCCTGTTAGAGTCCAGACACCGAAACAAAGAGTGGGTCCACGTGCACGTTTATGTTGATTTATATTATTTGGGCTAAGCATACATCCTGATTTTTAGAAACATATTGTAGCTGTGGCCTATTAACACCTAATCACATTTACTGTTGTTTTTTGCAGCACTGTTTCCATGGTAACATTCAGATTATTCTGTTTATTCTTATTTGTGATGGGGAAATGAAGATGCACGAGAGCAGCGTATTCCTAATCTGTTTTTACGCACCCTTGAGCGGGACATGATCTAGTATCTGTGCATAAGGAACGTGAAAGTCTGAAAAGTCAAAAAGCAAGTAAACGCAACCAATGAGTCATGAACAGAAACGGAGATGAGATGAGATGAATGGAGCGAAAATGATTCCCAACACATCGATAAAATAATATTGAAAAAGAGATGATGTGGTTGCTGAAAATGGTGTAAGTTTGTGTTATGGTGTGTTCACTGGTAATGGCAGTGTGTAGTTTAATAAAGCATTTAGGATGTTGCCTTGGTACGTAAGAAATAAAGTCCCAAGAGTGACACCAGCTTCCTGTAATGCTGCTTGAAGTTAGAAAGAAACTGTCGTCCTGGTAACACACTCCCATCACTTTTACAATTAATGTAATATTATTCTTGACTTAAAAGATTATTTTTTAACACATGATCAAGTTTCTAATCTCATATCATGTCATTTTTCAGGGTCAGGTTTAGGTATTTTCTATTGGTTGCTTGTAACGTTGGTGATCGAGGAATTGAGGCTCATTCTACAGTTGCACTCATTTTAAGTTGCTCTGGATAAGAGCATTAGCTACATGCTAAAACATAAAACATGAGTGTTTTTTAATGGTTGGAAAATAAGACGACCATCACACAAGTCACAGAGAATAGAGAAGCCTTCCTCAGACCTGTCGGTCTCCTGCCAGGTCCTCCTCAGCCGGTGGATGGGGTTACTCTGGAGGGCAGACACAACGGCGTACAGGGAGGAGAAGTTCTTCCTGGCTCGGCACTCCTGTTGAAAACACACACACACACACACACACACTGTAACTGAGAACACCTGTGGGTGTGGGTGTGCATGGCATTAGGTTACGCTGTCTGTCTGACATGCTGAATAATGTATACTCCAAAAGAGGTTTGTCCCAAAAGAAACTTGGGGTGAGATCAGGACAGCGCTTTGGCAGCAAACCATGATACTGAGCGATGCCAAAGAGGATGTAGGTGAGTGAGTGTGTGTGTGTGTGTGTGCATGTGCGCTTGTGTGTATGTGATATAAAATATGCTTTCCAACGGGAATATTGGAGAGAAGCTGTGTTCCTTTTACAGATAAAGAGGTTTGGCGAGGATTCAAACTGCTCATTTGACCAAAACGACCCAGGGCAGGATGTGTGTGTGTGTGTGTGTGTGTGTGTGTGTGTGGGTAGGTCCTGTCCTCTCAATGTTCTACATTAGAAGTAGCTGAGTGTCTTGTACAATGATCATATTGGCGTTATTAAAGGCACAGGACTCAGATTAGCGTCTTTTAACTTGTTTCTAAACTGATATAAATCTTTATGAGATACATTCAACATGTACGTCATGAAACTGGACTGTTTGAGTTCATATGTTTTTGATTCACCACATGACTGGTATGTACTGAGCGTGCACACTTTCTGGAGGCGTACTGGAACTATTAACCAAAACATGTACTGATTCTGGATAATGTCTCTTCTCGTCTTCCACCAAAATTGGTCAATCATCAGGAGAGAAAGTGCTCTTTTGGTATTTGCTGTCAGGGAAGAATCATGAATGAACCTTTTAAAAGCTTTTTTGTAGCTGAGAAACTAAGAGCCTTGTGTATATTGTGAGATATGACCGATTGAAAACCCATTTCCACCCAATACACACTGATCACGGATACAGTGAAAGCAGACAGAAACTGCGTACTGTAGCTTGAAACAAGATTCAACACCTTGATGTGCCGATCAGCAGAATCAATATTTTTATTTCTAAGTTCTAAGCAAGGCGTTGGTGGCATGAGGGATATTCATATCTGATCCTGCGACCTTTGAACTTTTTCACGCCGGCTACTGACCTCTGCCACACTGATCCATTTCTCCAGGAGGCGGGCTCTCTGCTGGCTGCGTAGCTTCGTGGGCCAAAGGCAGGACGCTACCACCGCATTGGCCAGCTTGTTGAACTGACGTACGGTGGCCCGGACAGACCAGCAAACGCCCTCCCGCCCTTTCTTGTCCCTCTGAGACCACAGGGAGCCGAGACAGTGGTACGGTACCAGACGGACAAACAGCTCCTGAGAGGGGGAACATAGTGTGTAGTAGTGTAATGAATTTTCAGTTTCTGCAGATACCGGTATTTTCTTTCTTTCTGTTCAGCCATGAACATGCTAGCTACCCAGTTCTTCTTCTACTTATTCCATTTACTGTTTCTGTAATGTAAAACGCATCACTTCCTGTCTCCAGATGATTTTTCCCAGGAAAGACCAACCTGCCACCTGCTGTGTTTAGAACAGCAAATGGAAAAGTGTTCCTCTAGCGTTCGGCTAGAGGTTGGATCACTACTGTGTTACAGCCAGAGCCGGCCCTACCCATTAAGCGATATAAGCAGTTGCTTAAGGCCCCCTGGTGTCGGTGGGCCCCCTAGAATTTTTTTTTAATGAACATGAGACAATAATGAAATAAAAATTGAATTTCCTAAACAAAAACTGACAACATTTCGTGCCATTTTTGCCCACAAATAGTGACAAAAACGATGATGGCGAAATGGACAATTTAGGTAGGCTAAGTAATTTACTGTGCCCTACGAAACAAGCGCCCCCCCTGGATTCTGTGGTTTAAATTTTTTTAAAAAAAATCACATTTTGCAGGATAAGTATCTTCACAAGCTATTCTTCGACAATTTGCCAGCACTTAGGGGGTAACAGACAAATACTGTATTTACTGTAGTCTATTTACAGATAGTGTTGCTGCTAAGAGGTCCCACTTCAGTCTTTACATGCTTATTTGTACATTATGTTTGCTTAAACTAATATTTACAACACACAAGTTGGTTCAGTGGCAAGTGGCAACACGTTACAATGAGGGGGGCCCCCAAACCAAATCCTGCTTAGGGCCCCCAAAAGTCTAGGGCCGGCCCTGGTTATAGCAGTCGTCAATAGTGATTAGCAAAACAGAATATTACTCCAGAATATTACATCCAGAGTCACAGATATATCAAATAATAAGGTTCCTTTAAGTTATGTACTGTAATTTCACTTCAATTTCTATATTCAATAGTTTGGTGTCTTCATCAATAAGTCCGTCCAGCTGAAAGGCGAACCTCACCGTCTCTATTTTGGTGAGCTGCTCGGCGATGAGCCCTGCAGGGAATCCCAGGATGCTGGTGGGATCGAACTTGGAGGCTTCCGGAGGGCTGGTGAAACTGGTCTGATCTGCAAAAGGTGAAGCTGTTCAATAAAACAGAAAAGTCTACCTTTTCCTTCTCAGCACATATTTCTTCTGGTGTCACAGCACTGACTGTTGCACTCTTCACTATTAGTTGAACTATTTGTTACATATCACTCCATAATTTTACCCAGGATTCAGTATTTCTGGCTGGATATTATGGCAGGATGCCCTAGTGGTTACAGTGACCTCCCTGTAATGAAGGTTCATAGACTTTTATGTACTGGGTCCTCACTGTGGGTGAGAGCGTCAGTTAAAGCTGCCAAATGTGCTTCAATAGCTAAAAAGCTAAAATGTAGGTAGGTAGGTAGGTAGGTAGGTAGTTATGTAGGTAGGTACGTAGGTAGGTAGGTGAACTTCAATATCCAGAAAGTGACGTCAGTAAACTCCAGTTATACCAAAGGATACCAAAGGATGAGAGATGACAAAACATCTAACACTGCTTCAGCCCCGCTTTCTGATTCACGCTGACAGGACGGGGGTGTATTGCTACATGAAAGTCTTTCCCATTGTGTCTTTTAAACGTTTCAGCTAAAATAATGACCTGCATATCGGTCAGCGGAGAGCAGGGCCTTCTCGCTGAGCTCCTCCGCTATCCTGAGGAGGCGAGCGCGGA
>CABFOQ010000004.1:0-14908 GCA_900660455.1 Gephyroberyx darwinii | reverse complement strand
ATTGGGGTTCCAGTCCCGTGTGCCTCTACGTACTGGACATTTGCAAGGTCAGACCCTGAGTAGATTCTGCGCAGCAGCTCTTCTTGTTGAACCATGGAGGGCTTGGTGATTGGAGTGACTGAGCGGCCATCTTGGTTGACTGCTGTTTTGCTGATGATTCCCCATACATGATCACGGTCCTGTATAGCCTGTTTGACATATAGGAGTTTGCAGTGTTATTCTATAGATTATAATTACATTGTTATGATGGAATATTGTTGCACAAGTCAAGATTACACAGTAAGATCATTAAGTTGAATAGGAATAAAAAAAACATTACTAAATCACTACAAATCAATGAACTGGGCAAATCATATCAATATTGGTTGAAGTTACCAATATTGTGTGAAATGAATATTGTGATATCAATTATGTCTCCTTTACACTCTATATTCATACATGCTGCTTGAGAGAAATTGGGTTAAGAGGTGTGTATAAGAAATAAAATGGCTAACTATAGTGAACAATGGTACAAGCTAGCGAGAAGTACTTATTGTGAGTTAATTACAGTGAGTTAAAGTTCTAGATGAAGTTCAAGATGGATTCACTGTGCATGATCAATCAAATCTAAATTGTTCATAAAAGTTTAGTTGAGGGTGAGCTATGCTGTTTGCTACAATTTAGTCAAGTACCTGCTGGTCTTTCTAACAAACTAAAATTTGTGGATTTCAAGCAAATATTATATTGATTTGAAAGATCCTTATTGGTGCCCAACTTTAATATAAATACTGTTTTTGTCTCTTTATATTAATTTCTGAATATTCTGACCTTTTTCAGTGGTTTCAGCAGAACTACTCCACAGCCCTCTCCTCTGCCATAGCCATCTGCTCTGCTGGAGAAAGGCTTGCTGGTTCCTTCAGGTGAGATCATCTTTGCCTTGCTGAGAGCAACAAAGACTCTTGGCTCGATGATACAGCTGACCCCTCCACACACTGCCATCTCACAGTCTCCTGATAAGGTAAAACATCAGACAGTTCTAGAGGGACTATTTGTGCTCACAAACACACACAAATACACACACCACAACTGGTGATATATTTGCCAATAGTTTTGGCAATGTAGACTGTATATATATCAGAAGTATATACAAAGGTTCACTAGCAAGTAGATGTTCCTATGAGACTGAGATGCTTCACATCAGAGTTGCCTAAAAAGTTGCCCCATGTGTCAATAGTCTTTGTTCAGACATACTTTACATACACACCCTGTTTAATGGATTGACAGGCAAGATGAAGAGCCACAAGGGATGATGAGCAAGCACAGTCTATGGACAGTGACGGTCCAGTGAAGTTGAAGATGTAAGAGACTCGGTTCGCTGCTATACTCATAGCTAGTCCTGTGCCGGTCCAGTGGCTGATCACACTTGGGTGCACATGTGCAGCAGATTGCTCATAATCTCTGTTCATTAGGCCTATAAGAAAAACAGAAAATGTACACATCATAGTGGCTACTACTTTAATATTGCACTGAGAGATTTATCAATGAGAAATAGTCAATTTAAATTGCATAGTAAAACCTTCCATCAGGGAAAACACTAATTGCATTTTTGACTCAATGTAGAAGCAGTGTTAGTAATATAACACCAAATTAAAGATAAACAGTTATCAATAACATATTTTTTATCGTTTTACCGAAAAACACGCCTGTCCTAGTCCCACTGGCCTTCTCCATTGGAATTCCAGCATTCTCTAAAGCCCTGTACACACACTGAAGAAGCTGTTTTTGTTGAGGGTCCATTTGTTCCACTTCACTGTCACTGATGCCAAAGAACTTGTGGTCAAATTCATTGAACCTGGAGAAATTCACAGAGATTTCAGGTTGGATTTAATGAGTAATAAAATAGGTTGTTAGCCTAAAATGAAATAGTGTTGGTGACACCAGGTTAATATGATGTTTGATTGATGTTTAACTGTTTTTTATAGTCATTATCACTCATTATGCTCATTAGTATCACTCACATGCATTACTAATCATGTGTTCACGTATGAGTAAAACATATGTCTTAGTGAATTATTTGTTGTTAATTTGAATTAGAAGGAGACACAGGTTTAAAGCCCTTACCCATCAATAAGAGCAGCCTTAGCTGTGCGGGATTTTCCCGCTTTGTTGTCATCGGGGTCATACCAGCTGGCTAGGTCAAACCTCTCCTTGGGAATTGGCACAGAACAGTTCCTCCCATCCACAAGAACTTTCCAGAAATTGTCAAGCCCTTCTCCTGTTTGAAATGATAAATACAGTGGGGTCCAAAAGTCTGAGTCCACTACCAAGAACTGTTTGTTTTGTTGATACTTATAATTCAAGGATACATTATTTAGATGTAAATCCAAATGTTTAGATCTTTGAGAAATGCTTGTATGAAATTGAAATAAGAATGAGTCCACTGTCCTGATTTATAAAAACAAAGTTGTGCTGAATGGCCTAGAGGTTGCTTTATCAAATAAAATTTAATTTGTGCACATTAACTTAAGCAGAATAATAATAAATATTAAATCAAATAATAAATAAATAAAACAAAATCACAAATCACCATTTTACTGTATTTGTTTGGTAACTAGTCTAGTGCAAGACATAGTACCTGTCAAGTACAGTATTGGTAAAGAAAACATTTTATGCAAACTAAAAGTGATGAAATTCTAGACACAATTTGTTTGGATTTTTATTTTTTTGTTTCACATATTTGTTTCACCTTTGTGTAACAATATCTTTTGCATATTTTTTGTATATCTTTTTTAATATTGTGTGTGAGAGGTCTGTTAATGCTACTTATGTATGTAAAATGTAGACAAACAATAAAAACGTTCAAAGTTTCAAAACTCAAATGGCTTACCCCCTGGAAAATTGCATCCTATGCCCACCACAGCAATGCCATCTTCAGCTTCTTCCATGATTACTGTACATCACTGTGAACAACTGCAAAGAGAATTGTACTGTCAAGTCATTCAGTAAAATTTTCTGATATCAGTCCAGCTATGTCATGCACCCATGTCTCCCTCACTTTGTCGTTTGCTTATACACTTGGTAATGGTATCACTGCCTGCCATACAGTTGGTTCTTATAGCCGAGTTTCTTTTCTTTATAAAACATTAATGATTGACCGTAAACGTGGCCATGGAGATGAAGGACTTCAGTGCACACCTTTATGGTGCCTTGCAAATGATTAGACCAAGTTTAATGAGTAAATCATTATGTTATCGGGTGACTTTAGATCTTGTTTCATCAAGGCTTATCACTGACTTACTGTGAGAGAAACAAACAACCAAACAAGCAGGAAAATTGAGTTTAAAATATTCCCTGTAGTTGATCTGGCATGATCCTCACACTGTAATCCATTAATAATCACACAAACTTGATACCTTAAACATTAAGTAACCCCGTTTCATAACTCATAAACATTAAGTGAGTGAGCAATATGTATGAGGATGGCCTTAACATATATGCCATTATAATATGTTTTGATTAGATATATTCAGGTCAAGGTAGTCGTTGCTTCAGAATGCAGGAACACATCTTTTGAAGTCATACTATACATCAAAACTTATCAGACAAACCTAATACCGATACGTTGCTGTTGTTGATTACTGTGCTGAAATGTGTACTGTTTCCCCACACATTTGAATGAAGTCTATACATACCAAGGTAAGCAAAACTGACCTTTGGACATACCATATGCAACTACAAATAACCAAGAGCATTTAAATGATATTAGAATTAGATTACCCTGCAACCCTCCTGAATTTGAACTCTTAAATGCAAAGTATTGCCTTCACTTTAATTTACACCCTAACATTAGTTTTCTGAACTACTTAAGTGAAATCAACATTTCCACTAAAATTAATCAAAATACCCTTACATGTTTTAGATGAGGCATGTTTTTGTTTGATAGTAGGAAAATGGATTTTCAGAGAATGCTGTTAACAGCAGCATCAAAATCACCTTGGTTATGCAAGTTATTTACTTCCTGTTAGTTCCTTTATGGATTTTCCATCTTGCTGAACAGGCAGTGATATGCATTTGAACAGTTATCTTCTTGTTATTGCCTATGTACTTGTTTTTTCCACCAGGGTGACTCAGAGATCATAGTCTAATATTAAAGTGATTAGCTATGGCCTTGTTTATTGCTGCTTCTGCTCTAAGAAACACTCTTCCATAAAGCATTCTACCACTCCTGTCCCTCATGAAGGCTCTAAAACTCATCTTTACAAATTCTTAAAAGGGCATAAAGTAATCTATGACCTTGATCAACCTCTATCGTTGAGCTGTAGGAATTACAACATTGATTGTCTCCTACACAAGTCTCTGGCACAAGACATGGCCTCTCTTCACTGTAAGCATACCCAAATTATTGTGCCTTTTTTAGGGTGGGTGACAGTGTACACTAGCCAAAGACTATAACTATTGTTAGGTATAAAAAAGTATCGCTAGGTATAATGTTTTCAGTATAAGTTCAGTATAAGTATATTTCAGCATAAGTTCTATCAATTCAATTCCACCAAAATCAGGCCAAGGAAAAAATAGCACTTCGATCTATAACATATTTCAGAATGGTCTGTAGTTTGCTTATATCAAGTAATCTGCAACATGCTAGAATAGACAGGAGTGAACCAGAGCTGGGATGATGTCGACTTCAGCTCCCTATGGGTGAGAAGCTTTTGTTCAAAACACAGTACAGGCCAGGAAGTGAGTTTTGAAAACCAGAAATCTCAGCATCTGGTGAAATAATCATTGGTTATTGGTATTGATCAACAACCCCATCAATCCCCGTGGACATATTATGGTCATTTTGTGCTGTAGTAAAAACCGTACCTTTTCCATCTTTCACTGCTTTTTTAACTGAGTAAAATATCTTTGAGTATTTAAAAACACTGGGCAACCAGTATCAACTAGTCATTCCATCTGTTGTCTCAGTAAAAATAAGTGATTCCTATGTACCCCTTAGTATACAGGCTCTAAAGAGATAAATAATAGCTTTGCTCCAAGAAACTGAAATCTCCCAAAAAGACCTGTCGATAAAAGCAAAGGAATAATTAAAAAACCTTTCAAAACCCTTCGATATGGATTTTTCAATGCATATTTGTGTCACATCAGTGTGTTTTCTTCCTCAAATGATTGAAAATAAACAACAAAAAAAACTGCATGATTTATCCCGAGCACTTTGTCTATGATACCTGCCATACCTAAAGCGCCAAAGATGAGTGCACATGCTCACATACTAAAGCTGTCATAATTACCAATTAGGCCCGAAAATAGTTGCATGCTGAAATATGAGTAAGCAATGACAAGAGCAAGATAAGATTGAATTTAATAACAGAAAATACATGAAGCTGTCACATTTTAACTTTGCCATAGCTGTAGAAAAATGTTAGTTTGACCTATTTGAAATGGCTATTTTTGGCTACGTTAATCATAGTCAAGGATATTCCAGACATCAATTACAAAAGCAAAATGCAAAAACAATGGTAATCACTGTTCACATATTAGCATTTGTTCACATATTATCATTTGCTTATAATATAAAAAAACATATATGCATACATATGAAAACTGCTTAATAAATATACAGTTGTGAATCACATCATCATCATGTCAACAAAATGTCTTCCACATAACCAATTTATTATCAGGCTGTGTTAATGAAATATATGGTCATGAAATTAAGCTATATTATATAACTTACAAAAGAATCACTGGTGTTTTGCCATTAGAGAGCGTAAAAAAGGAAGATTATATTTTCAATCTTGAGAGGTTGAATCCCACGATATAGACAGCATCTGGCAGCTTAGCTCCCATAGCTTCTGCGCGACGTTGTCATCTGTGGCAGCCCTTGAGCAGGTAGCGGGGGCACAGTCGCTGTAGGCAAAGAGATATGAGCTTACTGATATGTCTTAGTGAGCAATGTCTAACTTTGGATGGGCCATCTCTTTCACACAATTTTGGCCCTGTATAGTTTAATGGGTATAGCACGCAGGGTTAGGGGTTCAATTCCCCTGGGGTTACCCTAGTTCAAAATGTATGCAATTATGGCATTGGAAGGCGCTCACCAGATGGTATGGAGGGCTTTCAGGTGATAGTAGAGCCCCCTCTGGCGGGGGCTTTATTCGAGGTCCTCGGCTTTTGGGCTGAAAACAACTGATTGTGTTTCTTTCTGAACATACAACTTGGCCGTCTCAACAGAATTCAGTAGACGTGGTTAATTTCTGTGCCATTTTTGACCAGAACTGATCATTTGGATTGATTTTGTGTTTAGATATCAGCTTGTTAGCTAGCAGCTAACCATCACCGTCTTGTTGTAAACATCTGACTTGCGCAGTAGCTAATGTATCTAGTTGCATTGGTATTGTCTAATAGTCGCATGTTAACATTAACATCGGTTGCTTTGCTAAAGTAGCTTGGTGAAGTGGCTAGGTAGCTAGCTAACATATTTAGCCATTATTTGCGCACAGCCAATTCTCCAAGGGACCTCCACGATGGCACCAGACATGGTTGCCAGGAGATCTGTCACACAACTACAGAGCTTTCATATGTTAAGTTACACGTTTTAACACAAAACTACCTGTAGTATCCACCACTCTCTGTCTCCAGTGTTGGTTCCACAGCACAGTAGATGGTTGTCTGGGCTCCCTGGACGGAGCTCTTGGTGAAGGGACTGATGATCTTCATGGCAAGCTGCTGAGGGCCATTCAGGTGACGCCATAGTTCAGTTTGGACGACCCCAGGGTGAAGAGAGTACGTGGTCACACCTGTACCTGAAAGAGGAGTGAAGACCAAGTTAACCTAACATATGTCATTTGGTGGATGCTTTAATCTAAGCACCACGAGTGCTTACATTTTCAGCATGTGGGGCCATAGTGGGAAACAAACCCCAACCCTGGCAGTGTTAGTCCCATGCTCTATCCATTCACTTAGTTACAAAGGACAAGTTACACGGGACCAAGATTTATTACTATACAAAGTAAAAAAAAAAAAAAGTATGCAACTACATCTGTACGCTGCACATATTACTATGGAAACAAAGTATGACAGACTTCCATACTATGAATTGTAATGAATACTGGCTTTTCACAATTATCACCAGTGATTAAGAATAGCATCCATATTGTCAGAATGTAACAACTGTACATCTTTCAATTTCAGTGGACTTACTGCTGTACTAGGCAAGTTGTTTATATGTAAAGGTGGGGCTGCAATAGAATACTGAGTCCCCGTAAATTCGCCCCGTCTTCCCAGATTAAATTGTGGTGACTGACGGAAAATCATCTCCGCCCACAGGAAGGGACGAATCAAAACTTTAAGAGAGTCTCCGTGTGTGAGCACGTTGACGTTGGATCTATTGCATCTCTTTGGTTTCCTTTGGTATGAAGCATCACAGACCCGGCCGGGTTGGTAAACATGAGCGTGCTGTATGCAGTTGACTGATGGCACGTCACATGATTTATGGGAATCGAAGTTCAAACAGTTTTCAAACAGTTACCTCTCGCTGCCACTTGAGGCCGCCAAGGGGGGGATAATACACACCTTGTAGTTTCTTAGCCAGTGAGCGAGTGAAGAGAATATTGGCTAGCTTGCTCTGGCTGTAGGCTGCCTTCTTGTCATAACCCTTCTCGCTGTTGAGGTCTTCTAGGTTGATGGTACCCCAGGAGTGAGCCATGGAAGACACATTGATAATCCTGGCGGGGGCTGATCTTTTAATCAGATCAATCAACAAATGTGTCAACAGGAAGTGACCTAGAGAACAAGAGTCTGGTAAGTGTCAGCTATTTTATTTTCAAGTTTTATCCAGAATATGAGAGAGAAGAAAGAGGAGATTCTTTCTTGGATTTATTATGGCACCATCAATCGTATTGTTAAGATTTTACAGATTACGATGACATTTTCAATTTTGAAATACGTCATTGTTTGCCATCAATGGCACACCAAAAGGCCCAAAAGTCTGTTGCGCAGCTGTCAGAACGAACACCATCCAGCTGAGCAACATCCTCTTGGCATTGATGAGAGGAATCAGTAGTAAAGGAGCTTATTGATGATATTGGTTATGTAACTATCACACCAAATAACAAGCAGGGAAGTTATTGGAATGCTGCCTATCAAATTGTGGTCTATTAACCTGGGCAGAGAAGGATGTGTACTATTTTCCTTATCAGGCAGCAGTACAGCCAACAGCTGTAATACCAATAAATATTTAACAGCAAAATAACAGCAAAGTAATAAAGTCATTAAGGGCTATATACAGTACAGAACCACAGGTTTCCTATCATTTGTGACAGAAACAAAAGTAGGACAGACATTTTTGTTTACCTTAGTCCAAAGTGTAGGTGTATTGGATCAGTGTATAGACAAGTCAGGGCCCTTAAAAGGCACAAGTGATATATGGTTCATTTGTAAGTGCTACCATTCCCCAGGCAATCCAGGCAAACAGGACTGAGAAAGTAATGCTGCATTCCCATCATGTTAGATTTATCAGCTTCCTAGTGGCAACACAGGTGGCAAACATGGCAGCAAATCCACCGAAGGCAGCAGTCCAATAGATAATCCAAATGATCAGTCATATTCACACTAATACAATAAACTCTGCTTGCAAAAAGCAAGCAATATCTGCTGCAGTTCGTTTACGGTTGATTTTAAAGTAACCAACGACATGTCATCCCGTTCTTCCGATATGACGTGAGCGCAGCACCTAAGACACCACATTTCTAGAGAATAATTTGGCTTATAATGAGGTATTTTGTCAAAACAACTGGTCAGTTAAATCAGACATTAGTTGTATGACTCTTGGATGTACTTCCATCCCTCTTTACACAGGTAAGAAACTACCTGGTTTCACTTACCCATGTGATTAACACCAATCTGCATTTCAAAACCATCTGCTGTCTTCCCATATGGACAAACCATTACCCCAGCATTGTTGATGAGGATGTTGAGTTTTGTCTCTCCTGCAGAAAATATCATTCAGTCAGTTAATATGGCCTACTAGTCCCATTATGTTGACTAGTTTCTAAGGAGCAAACGTTGATCTTAAAGCATCTGCTATAGTCTGAAGCAGATGGCCACATGCAGTGACAGCAACTTTATTGCAGGGTCAAAACTCCTTACCTTTGTTGATGGCTTCAGCAAATTCTCGTATCGACTTGGTGTCTGACAAATCAAGTTTCATGCAAGTGATATTTTCGTTTGCAGAGGCTTCAATGATTTCTTTCACAACGGCCTCGGCTTTCTCCATATCCCTGCAGGCCATGATGACCTTTGCCCCTAAATAGAAATTGCAGTGAAATAAAACATCAGCAACAATGTATGCATGTATGGACGTGCACACACAGTTCATGTGCATGCATGCACAGACACATTCACACCAGATATAAAAGGCCCTCTGCTGATGAAGAAGGCAACAGTATGTCCAGTATGTGTAACGTTGAAACTGGACAATGGGAATTGGGACCAACCTCTCTTTGCCAGATCAAGTGCTGTCTCTTTGCCAATACCACTATTAGCGCCTGTGATGACCACAGTTTTGTCAGCTAATGTTGCAGCAGAGGACCATGGAGTCCGGAAGAGATTTCTGAGAAATTGAGAAATCAGTGTAAATTGCGTAATCAGCTGAGCGGTTAAGACAAACAACAGAAAAAGAAAAGAAAATGACTCACTCAAGATAGACTACAGGCTACAGCTTTGTCCTTACCCAAGGCAAATAATGTATTTCAACTTGAATTTATTCATGATCAACTTATTGTTAATGTTTATATATGTTAGTGTTATGGTAACAGTAGGCTATAGTTAACCCGAGAGAGCCTGTGGTTCTGTCTATCTAATGCTGTTTACTTGTTAATTAGCATCAGAGAAGCAAATGCTATATTATTTTCATGAATGTATAAGGATTCCTCACCTTAATGCCTGCATTTCAACTTAGTATAGCAGACAGGGTGGTTGTTGTAACAGCTGAAACCAAATTCTCTAGACAAAGTTCAAAGAAAAAAAAATGCGAAGCCCATAAAGTTTCTAGAGCCAGGGAGCGTCAATTAGTGGATTGCGGAACTGTGTAATACAAGGTGATATCTGAAAGGCTGCAGTTTTAGCCAATCAGTTGTGCCTGCATTGTTCTCGGACAATTCTAATTGGTTAAACTTTGCCCTGGGTCTGCCTCTTGTGGTGTGCGTTCGATTACAAGTAGGGGGTGCACCGGAAAACTAAAGTCACTATATTGGTCAGAAAAAGAGACTGCCACAGTCTCTGATTTTATCTCAACTCATATTTTTTCCAAATTACAATAAAAGCCTAACATTTTTAATTACCTTTCTTCGTAAAACGTACATTATGAGAAAAGAGCACATGAAACACATGTAAAAATTAAAAAATACATAAATTAAAAAATAAAAGATTAGAAGTTAAAATATTATTTATTTATTTATCTAGTTATTCTAATTATTAAGCATTATTTTTTTTAAAGAAATAAAGAAATATATAACTTAAAGCCTCTACAAAAACAATAATATTAATAGTAATAATAACAGACTTTATGTAGCTTTATGTAATGTTTTTGACCTTGCCCACTTTTTAATCTTTTGTCGTTTCTTATATTATTTATTTATTCTCTTTTTCTTGTGAATGTACTTCCTGGGTTTTATCTCTCTATATATATTTCACTATTTCTTGTATTTATGCCCTTCTCATTCTCTAAGGATAGTCTCAAAGTCAAACTGAAACAATTTCCCAGCTTTTAGTTTTAGTTCCAGTTTTAGTTTAGTAGGGTAAGCATCTCCCTTAGGATATGAACATCCCATCAATCCATAGAATATCAAACTCTCTCCACCAGGTGGCAACCCATAACCATCTGTTACCATATGAATCAGCAGGGGGAGCACACTTGCTATCTTGAGGTGTTCATTATCTCTGCAGACAGATTAACAATTTGGTATATGGGTAAATCTAAGCCTTCAGGGAGATTTTTCCTGTTAGTAAGGAATTCCCAGGAACAGGCTGAGTCACTCATGCTTATCCAAAGTTCACCGAAAAACCATGAATGGTTCTTTCATTATTACATTACACCATGCAGTAGGATTACACTTCCCTCTCTTAAATTCAGTGGACAGAAGGTCATTAGACCAGGAAACATGGTGCAGCCATCAGCTGATTGTGTGTAAGCAAACATTTCCTTCCTCTTGCTCTGCTAGATCAGTCACCAAAGGAGTACATGAGTGTGCATGTGGGTGTATTATTTGTGTGCCTGTGTGCATGCATACATCTGTGTATATGTGCGTGAGTGCTAGAGGGAGAGACAGACAGACAGACAGAAAGACAGAGGTGTTTGTTTGTGCGTATGTAGGACACAATTAGATCTGTCCTGATTAGAAAAAAGCAGGATTTCCCATTTTAGTACAAAGCTAAATCAAGTTTGTTTGCACCTATCCTGATTGCATTGTTTCCTCCCCCACTTTAGCTTCCCTTTCCGTGTTTATTTAAGCAGTAAGTGGTGGCAAGTGGCCGCTGAGTAATTCTTTACATATTACAATGTGACTTAAAGTAAATCACCCTAATTATATGACAGGCACTCGATGGTTCAATAGGTAACCAAATGCATATACACAGGAGTTATACATTACAGTGAAATATGAATATCAGACAATCCAGTAAAGTCTTGCAGTATTTTGTGTTTGTGATACAACTATTCGTTTATTTCTCTATGATTTTTATTTGCATTTCCTCTCTTTCCTTTATGTTTGCTGTTATGGATCGGCTACTGTTTGTCATTAGTGGCTGAAAAAAACATCAGCCATAACAGTTTATTTAAGCTGTTGTTGGCGCCACATCAGCAGCTTCCCAGAGGCCAAAGACAATTGTCGCGTTCCGGTCGAGAACCCAAAAACAGAACAGAATGGGGAGGCAAGTAAGGTGAGGGTAGTGGGAAACCAGGCGCGCTTGGAGGCGGACGGGCAGGTGAGCTGCGGAAGATCCTGGAGACAGGAAAACAGGTTTAGGACGAGACAGGCAGGCGGCGAACAAACTGACAGGCATGAAAACGCGAGTTGTCAAAAAGAACCTCCAGCGCTGGAACAAACCGTAGCAAGACTTGATGATCCAGCGAAGACTGGAGTTTGTGCTGGGTATTTGTAGGGAAGGTGAGATGATTGCTGAAAGGCAGGTGAGCTGATTGCCAATGGCGACCTGGTGTGCAGAGAAAGGGGAAACAGAGACAGACAGAAACTAAAACATACCAGGCACACGTCACACACACACCAAAGAAGCAGGGAAACACAACAAAACCCATTCACACCACTCACGGAGGCAGGGTCATGACAACAATGGAGAGGCAAGAGGATGCACTGTTGGACCTATTCAATAAACTATGAGAACAATCCATTAGCTATAATGGGACTATTAACCTGTTTATCATTGGCAGATGGAAGGCAAAATGATGGTGTTTTCATTCTTCACATTCTTCATAAAAAACCTCCACTGATAAACAAATGAAACCTGTATGACTGTATCCTGTATCTATACAGCCACGAACCATCCAGGCGAACCAACAATGTTTTTTATTTTTATTTTGCTGTTAATTTAGGACATAAGCCAGGTAAAATACAGGCTTGGTAATAAAGACTCATTCTGCTCAGGAGTAAGACAAAATATTTGGACTAGCTAAACTAAATTACATTCCAGAGGGAGACCTCATGATCTCCCAATAAACTTTGCATAGAAATATAGCTGTTTGCTCAGCTTGTGGAACCTTGTACAACCTCTTGCCCTTCTAGACGTTTATCCTGGAGAGAAAAAAATGCATTCAAGGTCAACGCAACATCTCCCAGTTCAGTTATCCCACCTACGAACTATATGCTACTACAGCATCTGCCTCTAGATGGCAGTAGCACTGAATTTCTAAACTGACTAAAGCATGGTATTTCTCACGCTAGACAGTTATTTTCACATTCTTTGTTATTATTCTAAAGACTTTTTTTGGTGGCAGTTTTTGCCTTTATTTGGATAGTTAAAGAGGAGGGATGACAAAGGTCCCAGGTCAGATTCGAACCCAGCATGTTGTGCTTACGTGTCGTGCTTACATACTTAGACCACTGAGCCACGAGAACGCTGTTATTATTATTATTATACAGAATAATATCATAATAATATATATATGTATAATTGAATAATATGGTACATCGATGCTGCTTGGTTCTCATCACGCCAAACTTAATGTCACACCAAAGAACACCACAACATGACACCACAACCTCCACAACGACCTCATTCTGGCATTAGTTTGCGCAGAACGGTGGCAGAGCTGGCAGAGCAAGCAGCCGCAGTATTTACATTATATCAATATCTCTCAAAGGTCACAACCCCTACTGCCTCTGGGACACAGAAGGAGGCAGCTAGCAATCTTTTTTCTTAAAAAAGCAAACTCTCATCTACAAAACCACAAAGTATCAGAAGCTGTCACATCCTCTCGCAATGCAACCATAGCCTCCCACCCTGTTTTTACTCTGCAGAAAATCTTTGTCGGTTCATCTTTGTGTCGCTATCACTCACATTTTGTTTAGGCTATCTTTTTGTCTGTGCCTCTGCACCTGCATCTGTACCCCCTTGTGTCTCAGTATTGGATATCCCACCCTCTTAGCCTCCCCTCCTCACCCCTCTGAGTGGTTATATAACACATAAACGTTTCCCTTCAATTGCTGATACCATTCCCATGTACTGATCCGATATCAACCTCTGCCTTTTTCAACTGCTGCATCATTTCCTTTAGATACCAATCTATACCTAATTGCGTGTTTTCTTCTGTTTTTTTTTTTTTTTTAACTATGATCATGTTTTGCACCAGATGACTACACCCTTTCATCTCTGCACTGCATTGTTGACTGATGAACATTGCGGTTTTTAACCATGCAACATTGGTTTCCTTGATAATGTAGTGGAGGCCTTTTTCTCACCAGTTTTCTTGGGTCATTTAGGATGCAACGCTGGCTGACAGACATCTGAGTCAACACTCTCTTTCTTTTGCTTTTCTCTAGGGGTATAGTAGACGACCTCCTCGAAAAAACTGTAAGGTCATTTAAAGGTTGTCCTGTTGTTGTTGCAGGCCAGGGTTAATCTTTGAGGGATGGAAAGCAATCCTCCCTTTGGTCCCCAAGTTTTCTGTTATATAATACTTTCTCTCATGGCTACAAATATACTTTTGGGTATAAATGTACAAGTTGTGGTTGGCCTTATCTTCTCGCTCCATGCAACACCCCTGCTGTAACCCAAATCTCTCCTGTGAGAGAAGTAATTATACAGCACAAAGAGTGGATTATGGATCATGCAATTAATCTCCAACATGGGACTCATTTATATTCTATACCTGGTTCATATACTTGGACAAGAATCCAGTATACTCTGGCAGTGTTTCCTGCATTTCCCAGCTAGAAGTACCAAACACAGTTCAAGAAACATTTCCTGGTCCTTCCAGTAACCTCACGTCAAACCAGCCTATACTTGACTAATGAAAATGACTAACAGTTCTGTGTCCTTCCTTCCTCATTATGCCTAGCTTCTACGTAATTGTGAACCTGAACACAAATGTAACGCTTCCCACACCACGTTGCCTTGCTTCTCTGATGTTAGCCAAAGAGACGCCCCAGATGTCTTCACCAGAAACATTGCATAATCCATTATCTGTAGATACCCCACCTCCAACACGTCTTCCTCTCAAGCACATCTTTTGATCTTCGCTGTTTCATCTTGGTGGCAGCGTGCTTCTTCCATTGCAGCAACACCTCTGTGCCACTTTGTCACAGAAAATTGGAAAAGTGAAGGTGAGCAGACAGTCATTAGGGCCCTGCAACGAGCCCAGGAAACTGTGCTATATATAGAGCTGTCTCAAGGAGTCAATATTGTAGGTCACTGC